>PVJO010005391.1:0-99163 GCA_004026905.1 Hystrix cristata | reverse complement strand
CCAAAATTGAAGGCAGCGGAAATGAATTTCAAGGACCAAGACAGGAATAATTACTGTGCTCTGAAATTGTCCCTTCCTGTGCTTGGGTAGTCATTGTCTGCAAAATATGTGTTATAGCTTTCAGCTTGGGCTTCTTCTCTTTTATTGGAGTACTTGACTTTCTACTATTTTAAAAATAAGTCAGTAAATCGGTTGCAATCTTAGCAAACTGTTTTAACCTCTCTGAGGTTTCCTTTCATTATCCATAACAGAAAGCTAATTACCCTTAATATGTAACATTTTCATAAACATTTAATGAGCCACGTAATTAGAGCACTGAGCACAGTCCTTTGTAATTAGCAACCAGTATATAATAGTAGTCACCATGATTGGATTTCCCTGGAACCTAACATCTGAGCCTGGCACATAATAAGTGTTCATTAAATGGGTATCGGATACATGATTCTGACTGCAAACTCCTGCAAAAGTATGACTACCTCTTCTCTGTGTCCTATCATACCAGCTTGCTCTCAGTAGATGCTTAATATGTTTATTTACTCTAAATATTTATGGGGATTCAACCAGTATTTATAGGAACGGAGTTTAAAGTCTAATGAGTGTCAGCAGCCTCTAATTTTGTTCTTTTACAGTCCATAATCTTGTCCTGGCCTGGTCCTCATTTTAGTCCTTTAAATGGGTTTCTTGAGTTGTGTTCTAGCTGTAGCCCTGGGTTAACCAATCTTCTTGCTTACTCATAGAGGTTGCTTGCATCCTAAGACATTTCATCCTTAAAGAAATCCAGGCACATGTGGAAAGGGAGGCGATAAATCTTCAAATAATAGAACGTCTGGATCGCAAAATGTCTGACCGTGGGAGAATTACCCGGCACAGCTTGCCTGGGAGAGCGGAGTTGCAGGCCCTCGGAGAGAGTTAAGCTGCATCGCCATCTCGTGGTCAGATGATGTGGCGTCCGATGTGGAGTTTTTAAGGACTCGTTAGTGAGTGGACTCTCAAACGACTGAAAGAAACTCAGGGGTCTCTTTGTCTACCTCCCTATTTATGCAGAAGAAAAATGATACCAAGGGAAAGATTAGCTAACCTTTATGTTACAGAATAAATAGAAAAACTACGGGTCCCATTTAGGTGCTCTTTTCCTCAATAATGAGCCGTACGGGGTGTGTGGCTACACCAGGATATTTGGGTTTTCATGTCGATACGTGACTTCCCATTAATTTGAGTGCTCCTGTTTTTAAAATAGGCCTTAAGTGGCCGTTGTAAATATGAATTGAATGACAGAGTATGTCAAAGGGCCTCATAAATAACAAATTATTAAGAAATGTAAGCCAATATAAAATTTTATTAAGTTTTGGTTTGGAAATAATGCCATCTCATTGAAAGCTGCCCTGTAGCTAAGGGCCACTAGAATATATACCAGGGACTGTGACATACCCAGATCCTAGAGAGAGTGATGAGAATCAAATGGTTGCAGGATCGCGCATTGAAACCGACGGTTCTATTACTTTCTATATTACATACCTGTCCTTCAGTTCCATGCGTTAGCAACTGTGGGAGTTTTCTTTTGTCACCTTCTTATTATATCTTTTATTGGGAAAAAACTTAATGGCCTAAAGTCAGACTTTCTCTTTTCAAATGCCTTCTAGTTTTTCTCACTACCCTCTGGCATTCAGAGAATTGCTTTTTGGACAGAATGATTGACGACCATTTATCCACACATCACTCATTCTAAATGGTTCCCTTCTGGGCTGTCTCAGGAGATGAAAGTATTCACTAGTCCTTCAAAACAAAGCATTAAGGACAGCTCTGTCAAAGAGATATTTTCATGCACAGTAAATACAAAATTACATTCTTCCTGAAAGTGTGTTCATTGGCTCTGCTGGTCAAGAACAGAAAAACTTCAGCTTTGTAGGCAAATAACGAGGTTACAAATCATTTCTTAAAAGAAAACAAGCAACTGCCCTCGGTTAGGGGAGTAGAACATTCCCAAAATGCCGGCTGTATTTTAAGAATTTGTGTTGAACCTTTCCGTCTTTTGCCCACCACTAATATTGCAATATTGACAAAGGAATCGTGTCAATAGGTTGCTCTTCTGCCCTGAAATACCTTCCTCTCCTCTGCCTCTCATCCTGTTTGCAATGATAGCTGTCACTCAAGATCATGCACAGAAATTGCACTCTCCTGACTTCCTGTGCTGAAACGTGCGCATGCTCTGTATAGTCCCGGGTCACCTGTGCTGTGGCCCTGTGGCTGGTCCATGGACCGCAGGCAGGCTCATCGTCCCCACTCCCATTTCATGTGCTCTGCAGGGCAGCGCAGACGTGTTCCCATCACAAGGCTACTTTTCCATCCCCTGAATCTAAATCAGTCTTGTGACTTGCTCTGACCAGTACAATACATAAGAATACAACTTTGCCTATTTCAAGCTAAAACTCAGAAAAGTCACATTGCTTAAAATCGAGGACTTACAAAATCCCAATAAAAGAACACTAAGTAATTTACCCATTTCCCTTTCTAAAGGCCTCAGGTATCTGCCATCACGGCGGCCTACAAGAAAGGTAACAAAATACTGATGTACTGAGGCCTTTCTGCACTGAAGACTCTGCCTCACACAGCCCAGGACACTGCACTCTGACACCAAGCGACCTTGGACGGTCGGCCGATCTTGAGACATGAGCACTACCCAACATGTGTGACACGTGGAGGCAAAATGAAAGCAAAGTGCTAAAATGTATACCTCCTAGCGGTCTCTCAATCTTTAAAAGATGCTTTTAATTATTTGCTTGACTCGTGTCAGTTTTCATTTATTAACAGGAAGGGCTATGGGGGAATATGGATTACTTGGCAGTGTTAGTCTGTTTAGTGATATAATTACTTTTAACAAGACACTGAAGGAATACAATAACCATCCCTCAAGGCGCCAGCTTCCTTGTATTGAAGGCTTAAATTGTCCTTCGTTGATTGCCAATTTTGCCAAAACTGAAAAAAAAACAACAAGTAGTGCCACACCCTGGAGAAATCTCTTCACCGCCAAACATGTTCGAGATCACCAAAGTACTCAGACCCACTAATCACAGGCAACTAAATGCTTTCTCTGAGTTTTGTGACTCCTGGAGGAGGTTTGCATGACTACTCAGACATCAGAGTGAGCATTCAGCTCAAGCAAGGAAAAAGCCAAAGTGCAAATGACACACGTTGCTATTTCCCTGCCCCTTCCTGTGGTAGCTGCTTTATCCTTTTCTGGTTTGGCTGCACCCTTCGGTGGTTAACGCCTGTGGTGCAGAGGGGATGCACGAGTGAACGAACCAGTAGCTGTCACTATGTGGGACTGTTCCGAAAGAGAGATGTACTATCCTCTTCATACTAACATTCCTGGCTGAAAAATTTACCATCATGGAAAAATAACGTGGAGTTCCTTCGGCATTATGGCGTAACAACAATTCACATTCCTACATGCTGTACCATTGCTTTGATTTCAAATGGCAACAAGAGGCAGGCATTACTACAGGCTTTGTACCTTCCTAAAAATAATATATCTGAAAGAGAGAAATTATTCTCAGGGAAGAAGTTAGGAAAGTTTGGGATTCCTAACAACTAAGAGTGAAAAGTGGCTCTATATAGCATACTTTCCTAAGAAAAACTTGAGGTGTCCCCCGACCCATACCCATGGGGGTAGACACTGTAGATATGACTCTATCTGCATTAACTTGCCATCCTCCCAGTATACTTCATGCGTTGTGTCGCTAGCCTGAAACAGAGACAGGAAATTATAATCTATCGAAAAGGTATGAAATTCTTTCTTACGCAAAATAAATCCAGAGATATGAAATACAGGGTTGATAAGTTATCTCAAAGGGGTCTTCCTCTGTCTTTCTGCTTTACTATTTTTGTGTGAGGTTTCTCTACTCAAAGTCACTGTCTAGTCCAAAATAGCTACTGGAATTCCAAGTATCAAATCTACCTTCCAAGATAGAAGGGAAAATCATACCCTTTCTAGCTGCGTGTAATTCTTAAATGAAGCATCTCTGCAGATCATTACCAAACCCTCCATCTAACATCACTGGTCAGAACTTAGCTACATGTCTATACTGGGAAATGTAATCTTTCAGCTGGACGTACTGTTGATCTGGATGAACTTGGGATAGTAAGAGGTGTGATCAGAAAATATGGTAGCATTTTAGATTAAAATGATTACAGTGAAAGACACATTGCCACTAATGCGCCTCACTTTGAACCCAGTTGCCATTTTCTAAAGTAGTTCTGGAAGTCCTTCTTTGTGATTGTCTTTAGCTGTCTTCTTGTGGCTGCCTCAGTGTCCTTAATTGATTCAAACCCTTTAAACTTTCACGGTCATTTTGACTCTAAGAAAGAGCCAGAAGTCTCACTGTACCAGATCTGGTGAATAAGGTCAATGAGGATGCACTTTCATGTTTTTATTTGATAGCAATTGCTGTAAATGTAAACTCTAAATTGCTTTAGAAAGTGGCAAAAGTGACGGGATACTTGTGTTCATCCTTTTGAGGAGATGAATGGTGATTTGTCTTTAACTGTAACACATTTTTGAAATTTAAACATTTGCCGTATCTTTTTATGACACCTCTTTACCGAGAAAGAAGTTGAGGCTGGATATTTGGAGAACAGCTAATCGAAGCTCCAGTACAAATGAGGGAGATGAGCTAGTGGAAGAGCTGACCGCGAACTAACAAATAATGAAGGGAAAGAACTAGGCAAACAGTGCAAGAGTCAAGGGAGACACGACGAGGCTAACATTTGGCTCCAAACCAGAGCAGCAGAAGTCATTAACGTGATGCCATGTGGACAGGTTCATGGTTTAGGAATTTTTAAAAAATAGGAAAGAAATTGCGCTGTTCTGCCAGTTTCCCTTTCTGTTGGGCACCCTGCTCAGGAAGAGTGAACTTTAGGATAAATAGACACCAAAATCGTCGGCCCCAAATGACAGAAGCCAGCAACCGACTCCAAATGCAAGATTCAGGGCTTCGCCTCCAGCAGACGTGCCCCTCGGAGTCTGCACCTGGTCTGGGTCGGTCCCTTGCGGCAAACCCCTGCAGTTAGTTGTCCACACATCTTGAATCTTTGCAGCCAGACATCTGGGGGCTTTCGGTGATGGAGAAACTCAACAGTTGAAAGCCAAGTGTGCTGGAATCTCTCCCCCGGCTCCTGGTCTCCTACTGTGCTATAGGAACACCGGGAAAATCGTCACTGAATTTCTTCACACCTTTTTTTTTTACCTGATTTGTGCTGATCTCTCCTTCAAGGTAGGTGAAAGAGTAAAATATGTGTGGGAAACTTGTTCAGGGCTCAGTTTGCATTAGGATGGTGTTATAGACCTTGAGCTTGGCCTATAGCAGGTTTCCTTCTCCCAAGCATTCAGAAAAGGCTTCCTTTGCAGGCGGCGAGGTGCGGGTGGAGATCCCCTTGTACCGTGGCACTGGGGAGGCTACTCGGGCTGCGTGGCGGGCGAGACGGCACAGTGGTCCATCTTGTCTACCTAAGTCTACAGTCACTTTTGACTCTCCACCACTGTTTCTCTCTCTCCCCTGACTGTGCACTTCTCCCTGCTGCCATGGGGCATGCACACCTGCTGGCCAGCTGTCTGCACACTGCTCTCACCCGCTCCACGTCCCTGCCACTCCCGCCCAGCCATACAAGTGCTTAGGTTACAGGCATCACTCAGCTCTCAGCCAAATCAGCACATCCTTGGGCAAACAATTTTAAACTCCAAACACAATTTAAAGCCCCCCAAATAATAAAACCCATGTGTCTTCTTATACTTGAACTCTTGATTCTACACAAGTACACCCCAGCCTGTAATTATGCATATTTTATAATTTATTGTGATGATTTAGTTAATGTCCCTCTACTCTATCTCACTCCAGTCACACTGCAGGCAGGGAGCAAATCTTCTGCTCAACGATTGTGCACAATTCACACATGGTAAATGATAAGAATTTATGAATATTTTGTGAAACAGTATATAAAATCTTATCTAATACTGACCTGAATGTCAAGTAGGAAAGTTGAACGAACATGAACTTTACAGTCAGACACATTAGAATTTACCTGCATTTTCTCAGTTCACTGGTTATCTGAATTTGGAAAGATTTACTTACCTCTCTGAGCCTCAGTTTCCTCACTTGAGGAAGATAATAATAACTTTGAACTTGGATGTCAAAAGTCAAGCAAAATAAGATGTAAAACCTGACTAGCCCAGTGAGTACTATGTGGTAAGTTCTCAATTAATAGTAGCTATTGGTAGGATTGAATTTGAATATTATATGGGTTAAATCAAAACAGAGAACAGTTTATATGAGTTTCACACAATTAACTGCTTGATACATAAGATGGATTCAGCGACTAGCTGTGAAATAAACATGTGAACGTTTGAACAAAGAGCTGTAGAATAAAACAGGGAACAAATGTATTTGAGAATGACTTCAAATTTATAGTATCATGAAGAAAGTGTATTTTGAGAATACTGGAACAATAAAGAATCTGGCCGCTAGGTGTCGCTAAACATATGCTACGAAAACAAGATCTGGATTCCTGGATGTTGATTCTGATGTTAAATTTTCACGTAGTATTAGAGCACTACAAGTATTTAAAGATTAAACAGTGTACTTATTTATGTAAAAGCTTATCTATTAAGTAAATCGAACTTTCTCACTATTCCATTTTTTTTTTTAATCTTTTTCTTTTTAATTCTAGGGAACAAGAACCAAAGCCTTGGTGTGGACGCACATTAACAAGGAGACTAAGCCCGTGCAAAAGCCTGAACCAGGAAAGAGAACTTCCCACTCCGGCCCAGATCCCCCCAGTCTCCACCAACCAAAATAACTGTCCCAAGACCATTTAACCACTTTGTCATGGCAGTTCAACCTCTTTCACCCCAAACCTAGTTCAGTCATATGCGGATTTCCTTTATTCCAGTGGCTTTGCCCACACCTTCTACCATGCATTCTACCTACCCACCCCTCTTCATTTAATTCCCCTGATGTAAAGAAATTTCTTCTTCGTGTCTCAAAAACAACTTATTTTAGCTACCTCTTCCTAGATATGAATTCCCTATTACATACTATATAAACTTGCGAGAGTCATCATAACAAAATACCATACAGGTGGGCTAAACAATAGAAATTTATCTTTTCACAGTTCTGGAAGCTAGAAGCTCAAGAGTAAGGTAGTGGCAGGGTTGCTTTACTCTAATGCTTCTGTCCTTGGCTTGTGGATGCCTGTCTTGTCCCTGTATTTGCACACCAACTTTACTCTGTACAATTCTCTGTCTAATTCTCTATAACTTAAAGGCCACCAGTTATATTAGTTCAGAGCCTACCCTAATGACCTCGTCTTAACTATTCCTTTAAATCCCTTATCTCCAAATATAGTCACATTCTGAGACACCACAGGTTAGGACTTATTCAACTCATAGCATCTAAAAACTTCCCAGTATCACTCACTGCAACTACAATAATTAACATGTACAATTTCATGTCTAATATGTACAATTATTAACATGTACAATTTCATGTCTAAAGCTTGTAAGTTTCCATTAGGGAAGGAACCATGTCTGATTAAGGAGCTAACATCAGCATCTGCCTCTGGTCAATGTTTAGCATGTGGTAGCTTATCATTATATTATAGCAACCAGTCTTCCTCTTTATTATTATTTCACACATAACTTTAGGGCCTGGTACAAAGTGGCTCAGTAAATATTTAATTACATAAAGATATTTAGGAACCAACAGCTGAAAAGAATGTTCTGGCTGTGTTGATTTCTTTTTTTTTCATTTTTTTAAGCAACTACTTACCCTCTTTAGAATGCCAACCCACTGACCTGGCTGTCCCTGGTCACATATTTGCATTAGCAAATAGAGGAAGGATGGTTCATACAGTCAGGTGTGATTCATAACAGCAAAGTAATGTCAGCTCATGTGTAACAGCTGTACTGAGGGTGCCTCACTAATTAGACACCCGGGCTAGCGCCCAGACTCAGGTGTATTCAGGGTGGTATTCAGTGCATCCTTAGTCCTACCTACCGGGGCCTGTGCCCCTGCCAGCTGCGGCTTTCCCTTTGGATGAGGTATCCTAGGGATCAACGGATGCAGCCATCTGTAACCAACCTTCCCCACATTTCTAGACCTCTCTTCAGGCACTCAAGTCCCTGAAGTTCCTGGCCAAAATGCTCGATGCTCAGGCCTGCAGAGTCCCCTTCCCCAGATCCATCTTCCTGAGGTCACCCAGAGCCCAAGAGACAGCAAAGGATTCCTTACGGTGCGGAACAAAAAGAGAGACAGGATACGCCTGGGACGGAAGCCTCCATCTGATCTCTTGATCCTGCCTCTCAAAACCCCAGGAACGGGCCTGGATGGCTTTGTGTATTTTGCACTCTGATGTTTCACCTAACAAATTAAACCAAGATCTATAGAAAGGATTCCCAAGACACTGCCCAGGAGTGCTTACACCTCTGTGGAGTCACAGTTACTGGACAGGTACGATGCCCGGATCCAGCAGGCCGAACCTTGAATCCCCAGTTCTATATCTGTCCTCAGTCTGACTTTGAACAATTTTCTCAGTTCAATTTCTCCACATGAAAAAGAATATTGAAGGAAGTAAAATAAAAACATGTCTTTGTGGCAAAATCTTGTGTATGGTGTTTCCTGTTACCCCGAAATTGACTGCTAAGCCTCAAAGCCGAGAACAAAAGAGGTAACACCATTCTGTATCCCACATTCGAATGAGGCGTCAGTCAAGTATTGTGAACGGGTGGAGGCAGGCACCTCCCACAGGACATAGGAAGAGAGCAAGCCCTCTGTGCTACCCCGGGCATTGCCCCAAACTTCTCCCTCAGTCTCTATCAGCAGAATCCTGGGAAGAGTAATTTAAAAGGAATGAGGAACGCAAAACGGGAAAAGATAGCTATTAAAAAATGCACACCCAGCAGAAAAGCAACAGGAGAAAATTGGTGAGGAAATATGGAATATAATAGACCTGGTATTCCTGATGAGTCATAAAGGAAATTGGAGCAATATACAGTGTTAAAGCATAATTCTCTTTAGGCTATTGCACACAAGAAGTAAGACTTTGTTTTAAATCATGTGGGGCACAGGTGTTAAGAGAAACCTAGTCTTGGTTTAGCCTTTGACATTAAGAATCCAGAAAAAAAGGCCAAGAGGTCATCAGGCAACCAGAGAATGCCAAGAACATAGTACTAAAGAAACAAGATTCATAGAAGCAATAAAAGAAAAAGAAGTTACTTCTCTTTCTCAAGTACCTGGAAGCATGACATTTTTTTTCTTTTTTTCACTTTTTTTTTTTTTGGAAGCATGATATTTTTCAGGGCCCAGTTGTATAGTTGTATAATCTTTTCAGAAGACATTAGAAAAATTGAATTTTTAAAACAATAGCAGAATTTGGGCTGACGTTGCGTAACTATTAACTAGCAGTGTCACGTGCTCTGAACATTCACGTGATCTCTGCTATCGTATTTGTCTGGCACATTCCATGAGGCTATTTTCTATAAACAAAAGAACGTGGCAAACTATCTTGATGAATCCGCTAGGAAAGTATTCTCACTGTAAGAAGTTTATTCAAAGTAGGTAGGTAGTTTACTGAGCCGAAGATTGAACTAGAGCAAGACCACTGATTCTAGTGGGAGGATTTCAGCATTTGGTTTAAATCTGAGCTCTTCCTAATGCACAATTTTAGGTTAGTCCCTCAAAATTTCAGCATCTCAGTGCCTCCCTCTAAGAAAGCGGGACCACGGTGTCTACCCAACAGATGTGTTGGGTTAAAAGTGATTTCGGATGCAAAGGACTCAACTGTGTCTTGCAGTGAAAATGCTCTCTGTGTGCCAGTCATTCGGGCCGTGGTGGTTTTGAAATTTTGCCCTGCATATAAAATTGTAATTATCTCAATGACAACAATAGAAGTAATTATTCTCGACATACTAGGACATATATTTAGGAAATTGATTGCTATTTCTTTTGCTCTTGAAAATTTCCACCATTTGACTTACATTTTGAAAAAGAGTAGACCTAGAAAAGTCAAGTTTTGGACTTTGTTTGATACTACAGCTGGGGCCAGTAATCAAATTTAGGTCCCTTTCATTGGGCAAAAGTAGGCACTTCTGAAATTTTGATTAATAAATAATCGAAGAGGAGAAAAATAGATAGTTGTGAATACTGTATGAAACTGACAATCCCACCCGGAAGTCAGTCACTCCACAGCTCACAGCTAATGCTAGACTGATCGGGAGTAAACATGGTAGTGTGCTGGCCTCGGTGCAGACACAAGAGGGAGGCACAGTGTGTGCTCCAGATCTCCGCCCCCAGTGGGTGAGGCCAAAGCTCTTCTGCAGCCGAGATCATTCTGCAGCCCTTGCCCCCCTGCTCTGTCCAAATGTCCTTACTGTTTACTCTTGAAGGCTTTTCCCCCACAAAGCTGATCCACTTGTATTCACAAGCTCTTTTCTTGGGAAATACAATCTGTGATCCTGGAGACATGAGAGAATACATAAACTTATTTCTGAAAGAATTTGATGAATGACAATGAGGATTCTGTTGTAATACAAAAGGGAAAGCACTTAGAGTCCTAAAACAAATTTGAGTCTGTTCTTGTCATTTGACATTGGACAAATTGTATAGGAATATGAATGGAATTTTTGATTGTTCAAAGCATCTCTCTTGCATTTGTCTCAGATCAACAATAGCATGGAAGGGGGATTTGCCATATGAAATAGCCCATTCATTTTCCCAATGTTAGCAAGGGAAAATACCTGCTATATCTGCCTCCCTCATTCCCCAACTTTTAAGCCTCCTTTTCCCAAATTTGGAGAGAACAATTGTGACATCAAGTGGCCAATAAGACAATTTTTAGTCAAAACTCAGAAATACAGGAACCACCATACATAGATATCTCACTTCTCGAAGAGTGGGTGGCTTTCACAATGTGTTGACCTGTAACTGTACAAGATTTCTTAGCTCAAAAATCCTCTTTTTATTACAAGACTAAAACCAAGTATTGCTTAGAAAGCCACCTAAAGTCTGTAAGACTGAGATTATTTCAAAGAACGTGGAATTTCAAACCTGCACAGAATGAGATAATCAAACAAAAGGAATCAAGGTCTTAATATATAGAACTGCATGATTTCCGGTTTCTGTGGTGTTTTCTTGTTAGGTGAAAATATGTTTTTTAAATATCATTCTACAACTAAACATTACTTAATATTGACTTATGTCATAGTTCTTTACTTTCTTTACATAGTTCTTGACTTATGTCATAGTTCTTTACTTTCTCTTAAGCAAAGCAACGTGAAACTGAAACCAGAGTTTTTCTAAGTTGCATCATTATATTTGATTCACAAATTTAGGAACAGAGGTCTGTGTTAATAATTTTTAAAGTTCATAAGGAGCCAGGAAATCATGTGAAGGCTGTCTCCAGCTAAGATCTCAGAGGAAGGTGCCAGGAGGGTTGATAGAAGTCAAGGATGAAGAATAACTAGTCCCAGCTGCTCACAATAAGTTCATCAATGCTAATTAAGGGTTCTTGAGAGCCTAGAAACCCAGGCAAAGGAAAGGGACCACACCTCCCTCTTTGCTCTGAAGAATCTCAGTCCTACCTCTTCAGGCTCAGTCATGTTCAGACAACCAAATTAATAGATTTGTTAACACTAACTCAGGTTCCGCAGTTGGAGAATCTTCCTGTTTTCATTTTAGATAGCTGAGGGTGGGGAAAAAAAAATCTGCTTTCAGTTATCAAAGATCAAAGAGATTCATCCAAACTAAAACGGATGGGTTACTTCTCTTTTACTAATCTAGTCTTTCTCTGCTAGCAAAGAGAGAATACAATAATTAATTCCTTATTGTCACAAGGACAGTGGGAAAAGAAATTCTTTTATAAACTATATGATTTTATGGTAGGAAATATTTAATGAGTTAATTGCCTTCAGATTCTGGATTTCTACTGGCCAAATATTGTTTATCTTTTTGGAGGGCTTTGGCAAGTTTTCTCTCCTTAGGAAATGAGTTGGAAAACATCGGTGGAACTTCAAAGCAACAGCTTGAGTTTATCATTTGATTTATGAAATGACTATTTCCATCACTTATCAGAACACAGAGTTCTTCCTGTGGAATTGCAATCCGAGCCTGCAAATGACATTGGAGAATTACTGGTTATCGCATTGCTTTTGGAAACTGAGCTGAAAAGTCTTTACCAAAATGATAGGAGTCTTAACATCTGTGGAAACACTGGCGATCATTTGATGATCATAAAAGTTGGGTGACTGAGAAAGATAATCTTGTTTCTGTTTCGCATATTTTTTTGATGTTATATTTTTCCGAATAAGGATACTAACCATCTCTCTTAAAGTTTGTAGTGATTTCTCCCATTTTTCAGTTTGCCTCACTATCACTGACAGAGAGTCAGGGGTGGTGAATGCCACACTGGTTGTTTCACCATCTTTTCTAAACTCAGAAAAGCGACAGAACCTTCATCTCACTTTGTTGTCCTACATGAGAGTCACAGGCCAGGGAACTTAAAAATAATAATTAAAAAATACAATCTAGATGCTCCCCCTAGAGAGTCTCATGTAAGAGACACTGAGACAGAATTGTGTGTATGCGGAGCTGTCTAGATGATTTTGTCTGTTTGGGCCATTACTGGCCAATTTCAGATGACTTGTGGATATGTGTTCTATTGCGTGGTAATGAAACTTTTTAATGTGAAAGAATTCTCTGACCTCAGGGATATCTATTATGCCTACAAAGGCAACTTTCGAGTCCTTTTGTCTATCTTTGACAATATTAAGTATACATTCATCTCAACAGGAAAAAGAGGATGGGAGCAGAGAGAAACATTAAATGGAAGAAACCGATCTTTGAAGGTTGGCACAGCACCTGTCACAATGATCTTCTGATTTCTCTTCAGCTGTGTTGTCCTGAAAATGTATAAATCACAGTCCATTGAGAGTGCAGATTTTATGCTTATTCCAGGGAGTTGAGGGAAGTTTTACAAAGAAACTATCTAAATGCAGATCGAGGGAAAGGAACCTAAAAATTGGTGTTGCTGTATGAGGACCAGCATCAGTGAGAAGTTATTCCAATGCTCAGCCTAATGGGGAGGAGGAAAGAGACATTAATTACCTGGACCTAAGAAATTGGTGTTTGCCCAGTGAGAGAGGCGGCCTTCGGTAGGAGGGCAGAGCCTCCCTGCTCCACCCAGCAGGGAGGAAGTCAGCACTGAGTCCAGGTCTTAATTTTCAATATTTTTCCCGTGAGCTGCTGGTGTCTCGCGTCTCCTCTGACGAAATCCAAATAGAAGAGCGAAGGCAGCGGCCATGCTGTACCTCTTTAATGTCAGTCTCCTGGGGCGCAGACAAAGATGCGGAGGGAAATGAGGGACAAGAGGGGACTAACCTGCACAGAGACCTGGCTGGACCCGAGTGGTTTCGACCTCCACTTTGTGCAACTCACTCTTCTTGAAGTGTTGTTTCTTGCCTTGTTTACACAAATGCTTTCTATTTGGTCCTGTTGCTGAGCCCAGATGTTGACTGTTCTGTGCAGTTATTGTCCTCGGCCCAACAGCAGTAGCCAGCCCTGCAGCTGTGAGTTCAACTTAAAAGAACCAACTTTAAAAAGTGTTCTCTTCACAGCATGTTTTACGCTCGTGTCTCATACTATTGAATCCCCTCTACTTTGAATAATCTGCGGCAAAAACTCGAGGTTTTGCTTAGATGAAATCAAGGGATCTGATGGAAGAGATTTTTAAACATACTTGTTTTTCATTGACATAAAACAATGTCCAGGGCTGGTTTGTTCTTTCTCACCCTTCACAATCTCAGCGATTTCTTCCTGAAATATCACACCTCATGAGAATACTGGCAAGCTCAGCGAGCTAGATGGACCTGGACCTGCAGTGGTGCAGCATGGGGATGGGCCAATGTCTTCCACGGAGCGGGCAGAGCTCACCATCTATCACACATGCACACCACAGGGCGCTAACAGCAACGAGCTGTCAGAAGGCTGGTATTTTTTTCAGGTCTGGAAGTCTAGAAAGGCAGAATGAAGTAAACGGGACAGAGACATGTGCACAATGGAAAGCACGAAGTTAGGAAGCCAGCTCAGCAGACAGGCAGAGAGGCAACAGGAATCACTGCCCAGAATGCATATCGGAGCCCAAATTTAGACTCCTCGGGAAGATGGTATCTTTGTTTGCTACGGCTGCCATAACAAAATACTACAGACTGGGTGGCCCAAATGACCAAAAAAAATTTTGTTTTCTCACAGCTCTAGAAGCTAGAAGTCCAAGCTCAATCTCCCGGCCTTTCAGAACTCCTCAATTCCAAAGACACTCTGCTATGCTTCGCCTCTACCTTGATTTGATACCTGTGTAATTTATGCCCATCTCCACCTTCCCTTTGCCTGGCTATTTCCCACCCACTCTTGAATCCTCTGCTTTGAATAAACATTTTTGAAAAATCTTCTCTGACTGCGCAGGACTCAGTGAGCCCTTTTCACGAGTCTGCCATTACCACCCGATATGAATGTCCCCATTGTGTTGCACTTCGGTGGATCTCAAACATGAACGGACAGGAGGGTCAAGCAGAGGGCTGGTTAAGCAAAACAAGGCTGGCTCAAAATCCAGAATTCCTGGCTGGACAGATTTGAGGTGGACTCAAGAATTTGCATTGCAAACAAATTCCCCTGCGGTGCAGACGTAGTTAGTGCTGGGACCACCCTTTGAGAACTTCCTCTACTGGTGGCCTATTTACCTCTGTTATCTTGCCACCAATAAACTGCAAACTCTTTAAGACAAAGTATTTTGTCTTTCAAATCATTGTGTGCCTGGAATTTTGCACAGTGCCAGGAACATGATAGAGATTCCACAAATAATCATGTAACATAGTAATATAATCACGTAATATATGAATGAATGAAAATGGAAATTTTTTACATTGACGGCATATATTTTTAGAATGAGGGTATGTGTTAAAAGATTTTGTTGTACCAAGGCTAATTTAAAATACATAAACAGGAGAGTCTGTATTCATTTAGAAAGGGCTGTCTAAAACCATAATGTTGTTTATACTGATTTGATATATATATACAAAACCATTTTATAGAAACTTTGGCTAGGGTTATTTTGCTTCAGGGAACTGTCCTAAAATATATAGTTGAAACAGAGAATGTAAAATCAGATGTGAAAATGAGGTATTAAGAAAACTGGTCATTATCTAATGACCACAGAAGGGATCCGGAAAGCAAATATAAAACCTCCAAGCCTCTGAGACCCAAGACCCATTATTCCTTCTTCTATTAAAACTCAAAATCGCAAACCAGAGTTTAGAAGCCAGAAGAAATAAAAGTGAAAAATGCTTGCGGGTGCTGCGGCAGTGTGGCTGAAACACCATGTGAGGGCGGAGACAGCCGCACTCCCTGGGGGCTCGGTTGTTTTACAAGAATGATTTTCCTAACGTTTTAATGTGCCCCGAAGCTGCCAGACCTCCCTCTCCACCGTGTCTCATGGTCCCCCCAAGCCGTCCCTGCAGGGAGCACCACACAGGGACCCAACAGGCTGCACACCACTGACTGAACTGCAGTTACACACATATTAGTGGGTTGGGACCAATGAAGGGAGGAGGGAGAGAGACATCATGACTCGCAAGCTCCCTGGTCCTCTTTTCAATATTTCTCTTTGGCGTTCATAAAACAGTAAGACAATTGAATAGTGAGCCCTGTTTTACTAGCTAGCTCACCGATACCTTGTTTCTGACTCAAAAGAGCAAAAGAGCATCTTCCCTGAGCACCAAAAGCTCAATGTGTGTCTCCTCCCAATTCATGTGTTGAAATCTTCCCCTCCCAGGTGGCTGTATGATGACAGAGCGCTCGTGGATGGGATTAATTCCCTCCTAAAACCCCGGAAACATGCCTCATTGCTCCTTCTTTGTGAAGATGGACAAACAGCCATCCGTGAGCCAAGAAGGATGTCCTCCCGCGACGCTGAATCTATCAGTGTCTTGACATTGGACTAGCCAGCCTCTAGAACTGGAAGACATTGATGTCTGTTATTCATGAGCTACTGGGTTTGATAGTTTTATGATAGCACCTTCAAAAGGAATATTATAGGTTAAAAATCTCTTTGCCAAGGATTTGCTGACCCAACTGAACTTAACTTCTGTCATCCAGGAAATCTGAGGCCTCTGAGGTTGTCAATAATGAAAATTTTTTTCCAAACGCTGGATCTCAGTGTCTGGAAATCTGGTCCAGCCTTCACGTCACCATCAGAGTGAAAATGATGTCTAACATGAACATGTTGTATCACCACTTTTCAAAATTCTTCAATGTTACCCTTTCCTGTAACTCGGGTAGCACTACGTCTCAGTTTGACGAGGCCATTGCTAGTTCACACCTTTGTCAGGGTAATTATTAAAAAAGTCTCTATCTCTCTCAAAAGTACCCTGTATAAACTATAACATGGCTGCCTATTTATAGCATCACATCTAAGGCTTTGGATGACCTGGTCCCATCTTAACTGTCTAGTTTCACTGAATGCCTTTTCCCCTCCCTGCCACTGATCATACTAAATTATTTTCCCTGATATTTCTCCTCTATGTCTTTACATTCACTCTTTCTTCCCCATCCCTGCTCAACCTTAACTCCTTTGTTAAACATCTACTTACACTTCAGGTCTTAGCTCTAGCTTAATGATATCTTCTCTGACTTCAATATCCCTTCCCGGCACTTCTATTACACAGAAAATGTATGTTCAATAAAGCGTTTGCCTCCCTCTTTTGTAAACACCCCAGGACTACTCTCTATCTCCATCATAATTAACTCTCAAGGATAGCAAGAAGTCTTTTCATATTTGCATGCTATCTCAGTGTTAAACGAGCAATGAGCATACGAATAGACCTGCAATAACCTAAAATAAGTCGAAAATAGTTTTTTTTTTAATATTCTTGTCTAAGTGTTCTTTGAATCTGCCTTTCAGTCCAAGTCCCTAAATCAAGACAGAACACAAACACTACAGCACTTTATTCAGAAGCATCTAAGTACCTCACATCTCTTATGGGAAAAGACATACCCTTTCTAAGTGCTCTAGTGAATCCCACCTTTTATTTTTTCTACCAGTAACCAAAAAAAAAAAAAAAGAAAAAAAAAACTTCCAAGCGCAGCTGATTACTTGTCTGAGGAGGCTCCTCTTTTTGCCTTCAGGATAAGTGGATTGCATTAATCTTGTGCTCTTAGTGTGAGTATACTGGATAAGGATAGCATGACTCACTAATTGAAATCTAATTTGTGAACATACTCTATACTCCCTACACTTCTGGGAAATAGCACTAAATGCAGCCAGAAAAAAAGGGAAGAAGGCATTTCTATAATATATTGGATTAGTGGTGTTTGATTTGCTTTCCAGACCTCTCATCTCTGTGTTGGTCCTACAAATTCCAACACAGTGTGAAAAACTGGAAATCAATACAAATATCCTACACGTCTCATCCTTTAACATTTAGAATGTCCAGACTTTGTATGTATTTTCTATCAAAAATGCTTGTATGTCCAGTTTCCCATGTTGTTTTGTTGCCTGTTGATACCGATGACTACAATTACACCCAAGTTTGTCTAAAATCAGGGATGAATTTTATGGAGATTTAGTCCCAAAGATTAATGGGGCTGTTCATTGTGTGAAGAGTAACGCGTTTCAAGGTGACAGAGTAATAGCGCAACTTTCAAGTCACTGCATCATGAATTTGGATTGTGCTTTGCTAGTGACATGAAATTAATATGGAGTCCTCCACAAAGCATCAGGACTCCCTTTGCCACGCTGACCCCAGTGGCACATGTCAGCCAACATCTGGGCGCCACAGCTGTGAGGTTTTGGAGCAGCCTGCCCCGATGCCTCTGTCAGAGGGTATCTGCTAAACGGCACATATGCTCATTTGCCGGATGCGCTGTGGCACCACAAGCTTTGGTCATCATTGGGTGATGAGTCTTATAAAATAGTCAATCACTTATTTTATTATTTTAATTAAAAGAGGCGTAGCATTGACATGTCAGTAAGTAAAGAAAGAACAAAGCTTGACCTTGCCATGGACGTGAGCACTCACATCCAAAAGGAAAAGGATGATTACAAAGGGCTTTTCCAAAACAAAGCTAAGGCGTTCTGTGTCCAGACACATGGTAGTTGCTCTACTTTTAAAGACACCATGGAAGCCTAGAGGTGACTCAGGGGCCCAGCCCAGTCCGTCCCCTCCAAAAAATGGTTGAGGGATTTTTCACAGCATTTTTCTAACAGTCTTGTGTCTCAAATGGACGTTTAAAAGCATTCTTTTGTAGTTCTGTCAGTAGTAACCAACAAATCATCCTCACTTAGGAATTAGAGAGGCTTTCAAGATCCAGGAGAGACGAAAGAGTCACCACTGGCAGGTCAGCTATAAATAAGCCCCCTTAGGCATGTACTAAGGGAAGCCGATTAAGCGTGCCACTTTATGCGCTTGCTTTCTGTTCACTAGTACTGGCCATATTACTTAAGCGCTCTACAATCTTTTGTGTTTAAAAAATTCAGTTACGTGACTGACACCCAGCTCCATCCCCTTCTAAATTGTTAGACATTTAACTATACAATAACTGATTATATGATTAATGATTTTGAATGCCAATGAAAAAGAGTGTTTAGCTAACATGAAGGATGCCAACAATTTACTAAAATAATACGCTTATGGAACAAGTTTTAAAATTGCATGAGTTTCACCCCACTCATTTTTCGTGGCCTTCTTTACACGTAGTTTTCTAATATTTTTTCTTAGTGTAAAAGCCATAATAATAGGTTCTGGTGTTTTATTAAGAATATAAGGAATATTTGAATTTTGTTTTATTATTCTGAACTCTATTATTACACATTTTAGTATCTCCTTTCAAAACTATCACTGAGTGTACCCTTATATTATAACATAAACACAATTATTTTCTCATTTGGGAAATACAAATATTTCAGAGTAGCTGTTATAAATAAACAATATTGCTTTTATCTGTTTATAAAATCTAGAAGAATTAAAGCAGTATGAATTCTAATTATCTACTCTATTTTTTATTAGTACTGTATATGTTTGAGATACTTCTACTTGGTCTTGAATTTCTTGTTACAATAAAATCTTCATTTCTCCAAAGCACTTACCCCATCCTAGATAAAAATTTAACTTAGCCTTTTAAAAATTGTTGTTCTTTCAATTTGTAGGTTTCATTGCAGTCTATCTACTACAATTTACCAATATCAGTTATCCTTACAGAAAGTTACTTGGCAATCTAAATATTCTTCCACAAACTTCCCCTTATTTCAACTTATGGTATACCCACCTCATTAAAGATCTTTATTCTCCACAATGCCTTCAAAATATTTTAGAAACATACATTCCTTTATTCATTTAATCTAATAAATCACTCATACGATTCTAATTTTCTTCTCTGTTTTAAACTTTTCCTATTTATATTGCATAAATTGTCTGCCCAACACTGAAACACTCACAAGATAAAAACAGGTCAAGGAACAAGAGAGAAATAGGTAAGAAAACTTAGAAACTGCTAAGCCTGGAAAGATACTTATACAGTCTGGATTTCTGTACAGTGGACTCAACAAAGCTAACATAATTCACACAGGAATTTTTCTACGGGACCACAAATCAATCAGATTGAAAAGATACAACCCAAGAACACAATGGCTGTGTTCAGTGGCATGTTAAGGCACTCTGTGCATAAGTGTGTTCAGTGGTACAAAATCTCACACACACACACACACACAAACACACATACACGTACACCCGATAAAGAATAAATAATTTTCGGAAAAGCTACCATGTTTTCCAACTTAACCTAAAGAAAGATAAAAAAATCCCATGGATTTACTCCTAAGTACAACTTTGGGAGATGGAAGGGCTTGGTCTGAGGTGAGGAGGCTGCATAGAAGGAAGAGATGAAGCAAAACACGAAACTTGGCGCCCATGAGGTGAGAAGAGTGTGGGAGATACTGGGGGTGTTCTTTGCAGAGCAGGCTTCCTTCATAGTTTTGCCAAGTAGGGTACACAGGATACTGTTCCTTCCATGCAAATATCTACTTCATCCCAAGAGAAATATAATTTGATCTGTTGTGATTTTGCTTGGCTCATTGGCTCTAGGAATTTGTAGGTATGAATGCTGGTGTCCAGTTACTCCAGCCATTTCACTATTTCCAATTAACTTTACAACAAGTATCTGTCAACTAGTGAACATGGCTTTTCCCCAACTACCATCACAGGGAACAAGACAGTTTGTAGATAAATTTAAAACAAAGAATCAATGTAAATTTTGGTGCTTCTGGTCTCTTGACATAGCCTTTACCTGTCAGGGATCTATTCACATCCTCCACCTTTTCAGGCTACCACTTTTATGGAGACACAGCCAAGCACACCTTCCCATGTTTCTCCTCCTAAGGAGAAACGTGTCTCAGCTCCCTCAGAAACACATTGTGCACCATGTAGTTTTACGATTAAGCAAGTACTAGGTAAGAGAGGTTAAGAGATAGAAGAGTAGAGAGAGGATCCCTTTCTTGATGCTTGCTTTCAAGGAGTTTATAGAAAGAACCAGAAACAGATTCTAAAATTTTAAAATTATTGTTATTATTGTGTATTTATTTTTTAATCAGACAAGCATACA
The DNA here is from genome assembly GCA_004026905.1 of Hystrix cristata. NCBI lineage: Eukaryota > Metazoa > Chordata > Mammalia > Rodentia > Hystricidae > Hystrix > Hystrix cristata. Next base: position 78,470 of record PVJO010005391.1, on the reverse strand, counting down.
CCTAAGGAATTGCTCAGTCAGGAGCAAAAGCACTTGGCATAGGAAAGTGAGAAAATAAAATGGGCATCTCCAACAGAAAAATTGCAATGAGCAATGGATTAATTTCTCCTGCGGCTCAACACATGATGCCAGAACAAACAAGAAGAATCGCGCAGGGTCTCGATTGATCAGATTATTTAAAATTTACTGAGAGTGCATATTAAATTGTTAGCAGCTGGTTTTCTAGCTAACCCTAGCTAAACTTCTGGGAGCTATTGTATAGCTTCTTAAAATCTGTTCCGGTGTGCACGAAATTGAGGTTAGACAGAAAAAGTTAACTTTTCCCCAAGTTCCTGGTTTCAGGTGTTCACATTCCCCTTCAGGAATCCAGGAGACATTTCTCTTAAATACAGTACTGTGATCTGTATCGCTTAAGGCAAGGAACGCGTCCTCCGCAAGCTTCTTTCTGTTCTCTCCACGCTGGAAGAATTTTCCCTAAACTCCTTGGTATGCTCCATCAGTCTTGCTTGCAGAAGCCTCAGCAAACCACTTTTGCAGTCTCGGGATGGGCTCTTGACTAGTTTTTTCTTGAAGTTCCCCAGATTTTGCACCAGGCCGGTAACCTGAATTTCCCGGAAACACCTCCACGGCTTGCGATGCAAACAAAACAGGAATTTTTCTTAAAGTTAACAAACCACAACAGATGAGTTTGTGGTTCCAAGCTCGAATAACATATATTGGTAAAATCTAAAAATTAAACTTATTTAAAAAAAAAAAACTAGACAGAGATTTTTTTTTTCTTCTCATGAAAAGCCCCCCCGCCCCCCCAATTGCTTTGCGTTATAAAATTTTGGTTCGGGTTGGCTCTTCTTTCTTTTTGCCCTCTTGTACGGATTGCTGAGGGAAATATCAAAGTTTAGGGTCTGTTTTGTTTTTTTGTTTTTTCCTTCCCTTTTGGCAACTTTCATTTCCTGGAAATATTGGATAATTAACAAATTGTGTGTTTTAATGCCCTTTCACTTGAAGTGCATTTAGGAAAAAAATACTTCTTGTGCCCGCTGAGTAATGGCTTAAATGAAAGAACATGCTCCAAAAATGCTTTATCTCAACGCATAAGACACCCTGAATATTTATGATTTTAATTGCTACACATCATGCGTACACACGTTGGGCAATTATATTCATATTTAAAGGGCAAGGGGAAAAGATCAGTTCATGACTATAATTCCTGATGAGCAAATCGTTGACAATCTGGATTAACTCAAGACGAAAATCTACTAAAATCCTTCATAGTCTCTGTATGTCAGCGGGCACTTGCGTTTGCGAAATAACCACGCGTGTCGCGCATTGCTTTTGGACTCAAAGAGAATACTCGGTCTTTAGACTTCCTGCCTCCTAAAAAGGGATCATTCAGAACTCGGAGACGCAGCTCTAGGTTTTCTGTTTACAAAAAACACACGCTCATGTAACAGCATACGAAGAATTTAAGAGAAAATGTCAAACGCGCCGTGACATCCAAAACGCATTCAGCTGTTCGCTTTTACTACGGAAACTTTCATTCTGCAGTCTCCCGGCGCTGCAAGACCGAGTGTTTTTGTGTGTGAGGCTAAAAATAGCCCGCAGCGCCTAACGACTAGCTTCTGATTGGTTCAGCGCAAAGGCCGTGCAGCCAATGAGAGCTTCTGGGAACAAAGGCAGTTCTTTTGTGTGTGAGATGCTCGACCCACGTCAAACAGCTTCGGGCTGTAGAAATGATTTTGGTTGAGATTTAACGAGGTAATAATGCATTTCAGCCCTCTGAAAGGTTTGAAGCCGAACAAAGCGGGGTAGTGAAATCTCCAGAACAAACGGAGCGCTCAGACAGTCGGGGATGACTCATCCCGGCGCCGGAGCGGCAGCCTGCGAGGCCGGGAGAGAAAAGGCTCTCGGTCGGCTTCGCTCTTCCGAGTTTTTTTTAAACTTATTTTTCAAACGCTTTCTCCCCTCACACTAAAAGCAATCAAAGGCGTTGTGTTTTGACTTGTGGAAGTTTGTTGTGTCGATAAACTGGAAGCAACTCATCCAGCATTCCTTTAAAGCCCACAAACAGAAAACAAAGACCTGTGTTCGTGGATGGTAGCGAAGGTCCAGAAAGTTGCGACTTTGCTTTCTGGACACCGAAATCAGCTCACATTCTCAAAGTAAAGACAGTCCTTGATGGATACTTTGATAGCTCTCCCGAGAAGCAAAATAAAGACAGTCTTGATTGGAGAAAAACAGGTTTTGCCACCATAAAAGCGTTGCGCCTCTAGGGGGCGCTGTTGCACAGCGGACGAAAGCCCGCCCCCACCCCGCCCCCCATTTTAAATGAAAGGAGAAAACAGGCTTGGTAGGTGCCTTTCAGGTAGGACAAAAGGGAGCGGGAGGCAGTATTAGAAGCCCTTAGGCGTGGTTCATAGACCCACTATGGGAATAACATACGCAGCTTACTTCACATGCAACTGAAATACCATAAAGGACAAAATGTCGCTACAGTAACTGGAAATGTTATGTAACACACAGGTGCTCATAAGTCATTTCATGGCTTTCAGTTGGCGTTACTGCAGGACTGATAATTAAGAGACGGCGGCGAATGTTTTATAACCTCCACCTTTAGAGGAAATATACCAGAATGCGCCCTCTAAACTCACAGGAAACCGGTATAGATTGCAAAGTCCACACACCAGTGGCAAAGAAATACACATAGCAGATTGTTCACATGACCTTCTCCCAGATTACCAGGGGCCCGACACATTTTTTCTCTTGAACATAGCTTTTATAATAAATGATTAATAAATGAAATCTTAATCTTTACTCCTGGTGTGATACACCAGACCTAAGAAAATCAAACATCACAGTCAAATGGAATCATACTTTTATCGTTTACTTGTATATAATAAAAGAGGAACACTTCCTTAAGCACCTGTTTAAAAATGCATGCTCTGTCATAAAATACTGCATTCGTTAATTATTACTTCCAACTTTGTTCATGAGCCAACACTAGATATTTTGGTATCAAACATAGGAGTGGATTATTACATTCATATAACACATTACGCAAACAGTGCAATGGTAGTATACTTTGCTTTTCTATTGCATCTAATTTATAGCAACTTTCTCTGACAATAATAAGAAAAGAAACAGGGAAAATCAACCTTTATATTTCTAAACAACTAGACTGCCAGACGATCGTGTATATGGACCTTTCAACATGCAGTGTCTGGAAAGAATGTGGTTCTGTTTCTTTGCAGCATTTTGTGAGTTGTATAGTCTTGGCTTCATCAAGTTCCCTCAGAGCCAGTTAAAGGAATTCATCACGAATATGTAGCTACAATTTCCCATGAGGAAGAGTTCAGTGGCTAGTTTAAAGCAAGACAAAGCTGGGGTTTTAGCCCAGTGGTTAGCGTGCTTACCTAGCAAGCGCAAGGCCCTGAGTTCGAGCCCCTTATCAATAAAATAAAATAAACATAAGATGAGTGGTTGCTGTGACGTGCCCTGGATCATAAGCAATATACTTTTGCCTTCTTTCCCTGCATCTGTCATGCTTCTTAGTTGTTCAAGTCGCAGTTCGGACAGCCACCCGTGTGCTGTCAGATGTCAGCATGTTCAGTGAGTACCCGAAAAAATAAAGACAGAATGTGACACCCTCCACTAGTACAGCTCCGAAGCTGGAGTCCAAAGTATGCAGGAATTTGCCTTCTTCACCTTCTTAGAGGCCTAGAGTGCTTTCCTTTCATAGCTTGTCATCATTAAAATAACACTGTACATAAAATGTATCTTTTTAGAACATGATCATTCTTCCCATCCCTTCCGTGTGCATTTTTTACCCACATTGTCCTTTTCCAGGGAGTAACGGACAGATTCTATGCATCAGATTCATCCCTTCAGAGTGAACTGTGGTAAGGCAAGAGCAGAAGAGGGAAAGCCTTCTGTCTTTGTCTTCCAGGCCTATAGCAATAATTGAAGGAAGACAAAGGCTGGGTCGCTGAATCTGCCTCAGGGGTGCGGAATCTTCCTCAAGAAGAGATAGTGTCACTGGCTGTGGGTTTCAGGGCAGCAGAACCAGAGCCACGGTTCCTGGGTGAGTCCAGAGAGGCAGGATGACTCCGGAGATCAACATTAGGTGTCATCAGCTTAGACAAACAAGAGATGTATATAGGGAGATGTGACCACATCCACAGTCCCAACCCTACCACAGAGGCCCACCCCAAAATGCTATACAAGCACCCAGCCCTGAGCTGCCAGACCGGAAGGGGCTGTTTTGGATGGTGAGACCATGTTAGCTGGGAAATGACAGCCTCTTTTCTATTTTCAGGAAGATTTAATGCTCCCAAATTTTGGTATGATTTGGGGAATGCTAGAGGAATCCTTGACAATATGGTGGAAATGGGTCTTAGAGTTAAAGTTAAGTTAGTTTATGAAAAATAATACAAAAGCCATTTCTTAAATATCTGAGGTTTAAATCATACAAAAAAATCATACGTTATATTTTCCAACAACTTTATTATGCATTACTACATCTGATGCTGAGCACAATCTTTTGATGGAGTCAGAACTGGTATTTATCATTTAGCACTAACAAAGAAGCCTTTGTCACTTTTATTGGTATTTTTCACAACAGTGGTATTTGTCACTGTATTAATCTGTATTTAATAAACACTTTAGAGAATTTCTAAACACTAAGTTGAGAGTTTTGGCAAAGATCATCCAGGCTGTCTCCAGCGCCAGAACAAATTTAACAATTGAAAATTCTAGCTGGGTAATTTTGCTTTACAATCCTTCTGTCTGAATTACCTGTATCAATTCATGTTTTATTAATCATTTTGGAAATAGAAGCAGAGCTTATGGAAAGAACGCTGGCTTGGGAGTTAGATATAGAGATGAACTGTTACATAAGAATTTAGGATTTTGCTAGTTATAGGTGCCAGGGAGAAATTGGCCATTGCTAGAGGTCTATGAACTGAATGTCAGTGGATCCGAAAGACCAGAATCCACAGTCAGGCGCTGCATGAGGAGGTCTGGCTTCCAGGACCTGAAACCTAGTAACTCCACAATTAGTAGAGTTACTCTCTGTAAACTGTGAAAGTCATTTTACAAAAAGCTGCAATTACAAATACACAGCTAGATAAGGAATCTAGAATATTAAGAAGCTAGAACCAAAAACTATAGATAATAGTCTGAAACCCAGAGAATCACAGGTACAACCATGAAGTTAGCAGGAAACCTTGGTTATAAGTTGTCTAAGATGTTAGGAACCCTAACTGCACAACAGTAACCCGGCCACAAATATTGCAGTGTTCTTAAGAAACCACAAAACCACTTGCAATTACCAGTTTGGGTCCATATCAAGCGAACAAGTTAATATAACCTACTACATAATTAGAATTACAGGTCTATAAATTAAGGTGAATATGTTTCTCAGACTTCCCAGATGAGTTTCTTTTGTGTCTTGTATTGAAGCATAATTACTAATAGTACCCCATTCGTTCTTCATTCCAGGATAGACCCTAAATTGAATTGTCCCTCTCTCTGTTGGCCAAGTGGTAAAATATCTAAGCCCTGCTTTTGGCTGGCCATATAATCGTAAGGCTGTGTAAAAACTGCTAGTCAAGTCACTTTTAGGAAACATACTTTCAGCATTTGATACCCTAAAAATACCATTTATTCTATGCATACTTGTGATGCCTCCATGGAACCTGAGGTACAGATGCCCCTCTGGGGGAAACAAATACCTATATCCAAACCTAAAATGGAGTGTCCAGTGACATAGGAAGTTAGTTGCTGCTAAATGAATTAACACGTGAATAGCTTTGTGGAACTGAATAATCAACTGCTATTATTGCCGTTCCCCAACCCAGAATCCTTGGAAAAGGTCTTTCTTTCCATGCCAGGCACTGATTGGGCTGGCTGAAGTACCTCAACACGGCATTGCACCATTTCACTGAGTGACTGACTCTGGGTTTCGGGCAACTTGCAAATAAACTCTTGGAAAAGGGTTGGATCAGAAGCCAAAGACTGCCTATAGGTCAGATAAAATTCATATTACATTTGTCATTCGCATGCTTTGTTGCTAGAGCTGACTGTATCTGAGAGCAAAAAATCTGGCATAACCCTTTTGCTCATACATTTTTAATTTATGGATTCGAAAGTTTGGAATAACATTTGAAGTCACAGATGCTTATCTGAATCAAACCCAAAATATTTTGAGGTTTTCATATCAGTTATAACCATCAGAGAACTATAGCTGGAAAAGAAAAACCTTTGCTTAGAAGAAAAAAAAAAAGAACTGAGATTTATTTTTAATATTTATCTTGACAAACGCTTCTTCTAGATTTACAAACTATATTACATGTGTGCCTAAATTCAGAAATGTTTTTGCCTGAATGGAAATTAGGTTAAAAACAAGAACTTAAAATAATAGTCTCCCTAGAGGCGTACACAAAATAATTTCGGGACATTTATGACGTACAAAACTAAAAGATTTCTAAACAAGACACAATTTTCAGTAAAGAAAAAAGTACCTGGGGGGTGGGATGTGGGATGTTTACATGAAGGGAGCTGCTCCAGGGCTTCTGGGAGAGAATTCTGGACAGTTCAGTGGTAGAATAGAACAATGGTTTGCATATAACCCAAAGATGGATATATACACACACACACACACATACATATGAAATGGGAAAAGGGCATAAATTAATGGAGGACCAGTGCACCAAATTAGCAAAAATTTACTGAGAAAGGCAGGCACAACTGTAGAGTGACTCTAAGGAATGGAGCTCAATAAGACACCCAGAAGATAGACTGGGAGACTTGTGGGTAGGAAGATGCACAGACCACATCTTCAACCATGTGGGGCCATGAGAAATCCTGAACTGGGTTTCCACATACTGAAGTAACCACAGTGGTTTTCAGGTTTTTTTTTTTTTAATTTTTTATTTTTGTTTGGAGGGGTGCTGGAGATTGAACTCAGGGCCTCGTGCTTGCTAGGCAAGTGCTTTACCACTGAGCTAAATCCCCAACCCTGATTTTCAGGTTTTTAGCCAACAAGAACATGTTTTAGATTTTAGAAGCAGATATGGAAGCTAAAGTAGGCATGACTATAGAATAGAAAACATAAGACAATAAACAAACATAAAAATATTGACTGGTATAAGAAAATACTATTTATTCTTAATTTGAGAAGCATGCTTGAGGAAAAATAAGCAACAAGAACACTGGAATCTATACCTATGGCTATAATAATCTGAAATGGGATGGGGTTGGTTTAATTAATTCTTTGCTATTTAATTCTTTAAAAAAACTGTATCAAAACAATTTCACATTAAGTAGTTAGTTGTTCGATATTTTACTCCTCCCACGTCACCTTCAATGTAGATATTAACTCTCCATCAGATACCTTCTGAAAATGACCTTCTTCACAGAGCTAGGAAAAAATCCTAAAATTCATGTGGAAGCACAAAAGAAGTTGATTAACTAAAGCAATATAGATCACAACAAACAAAACTGGAGGTGTCACACATGATTTTGAGGCATACTATAGAGTTGCAGTAACCCAAACTTAAGAAGCATCATATTGGCATAAAAACAGAATCATAAGCCAATGCAAGAAAATAAAGAACCCAGAAATATACCCAACAGATTTGAAGCTAACTGAATTTTTACAAAAGTGTCAAAATGTCTACCACAGAAAGGACAGCTTCTTCAAAGAAATCGTGCCGGAAAGGCTGGTTACATACATGCGGAAGCCTGAAACGTAACCCCAATCTCTTAGCTTGTACAAAAATCAACTGAAAAAGGAGGAAAGGGAAAAAGGGAGAAGGAGAGGAAAGAAAGACAGATGAGAGAGAAAGAATGAGAATCAATCTGAAAATAGAAGAGTGATTACTAGGAAACGTGCCAGGGTAAGGTAGAAGAAGGCTAAATGGATATGATCGATGCAGTGTGTGTGTGTGTGTGTGTGTGTGTGTGTGTGTAATTATCACAGTGAATCCCATTAATCTGTACAATTAAAATGTGTTACTAATACTTTTAAAGAGAATAAGTGTCTCAATATTGCTGGATCCATTTCTAGGGATATCACTACTATCTTTGCTCATGTGTTTGTTCTCAGAACAAACGGTTACAGAATGTCCCCTGTAAAAGACCAAAGAGTGATACATCCTCTCCCACTCCCAGTTTCCAGTTCCCATGAGGAGTATCACTCGCTGCGCGTGGAACTCTGTGCCCCTCAGAACAAGCTTCCTAATGGAATCTGCCTCCACAAGTGCTCTTGGCAGCCACGCCAGGTAAACGGAATTCACACTAGAGCTGAAACCAAGCTCCGTCCATCCCGTGTATCAGAAACATGTGTCAGACACCACACTAGGGTGTGGAAATACAGAAAATCCTAAGAAACTTACTGGTTTTGAGAGGCTTTGATCTACTGGAGGAGGCGTTGGAACCACTCATTGCAGGGGTAGAAGGACTCGGGAATGCTCACATGATAGGTGCCGTTTACACCGTTGTCTCAGATGATGGAATTATATGCACAATAGTGGAAAGATTATAGATGAGACTCTGTGGAGTCCAAGGAAAGTTTGTAGATAAAGAATATTTAAATAGAACTGGAAAGACAAGTAAGAATAATTGGATCAAGAATAGGTAAAGGAATTAAAAGCAAAACAAACAGCATATATAAACCCAATGTAAGGCAAGGTGAATGGGAGCAAAATGAAGGGGGGCCAGGAGAAGTGGTCTGTTATTGCAGAAGAAATTTATTTTAAAAGGTTAATATGAAATATAGATTAGAGTTAGGTCCTCATAAACATAAATTAGAGCCGCCTTCTTATTATAAATTCACATGATAGAAGGGGCGAGGCCCTTTATTACAAGTCTCTTAACAAAGGCATAGATCTTTTTCATGGGGCTCTTCCCCCAGGCAACCATCTTCCAAAGGCCCCACCTCCTAAAACCACCACAGTGTAGGTCAGAAGGTCAATCTATGAACTTGGGAAAGGCAGAAACAGTCAGATGTAAGCATTACACGAGTTTTTGCTTGTATTACATGGAGACTTGGGTTGGCTTGAGCTCTGTTGGGCTCGGCTAGAGCCCACTGGATGGGTACTTCCTGCATCCAGAGTTTATAAGGAAAAAGAGATTAGATTGCCTGCACGAAGCACTCAACATGTACAAGGCGAATCTAAATCCAGGCATTCTGGCTCCAAGGCCAGAGTTCTCAACTAACAATTCTACAGAAGGCTGAGAAAAGATGTGGAAATGAAACTGCTCAGAACTAATGCAAGACCATGCAGATGATAATGGCAATAAATTGTTGGGAAAACTTACCTGTAAAGGAGAGATATTGTTCATTAATAGGATGAAATTTTGCCTCTATTCCTTCCTCAAATTCCTAATTACTTTTAAGCTTCCTATATTATTTCTCATATCCCCATTCATTCCTTCTTCCTTTTCTTTCCCTTTCTACACCACTGCAGACTGAAGGTGAATTGGGTAATAGGGAGGGTGGAATTGCATCTGAACAGAGTAAGGGTGACCAAATGTTATGGGTTTCCTATGCCTCTGGGGTTTCTGGGAACACTGGGTATTGTTTTCTAAAACCAGGAAAGTTCCAAGCAATAGCAGTAAGTTACTGACCTTAGTGCTTGTATGACTGAAAGAAGACATTTAGAAACAAAGAAGGGAAGTGAAGATCAAAAACAATTCCTTGGGAGCAGTGACCGTGGGTGATTTGTGAGGGCTGAATATCAAGTACATTGGGTGGATTTTGAGCTCTACACTCCAAGTGGATTGAGAACATTAAGCGTACGTTTCTGTTTAATCATTTCTTTCACCACATCTTAAGTAGTATTTAGACATATTATATTTGGCCCCAACCTAGGTCATGAGGTTTTAAAGGAGTGTGGGAGGCTCCTTTTATCTGGTGAAAGCAACTAGAAAAACAACTCTGTGTTAATAGTTTACTTGTCACTACAGGAAGAGAGTACCTTATTCTAATTACTGAGTTCCATTTTGTTCTATTTTTCTTGTCTAGTGATGGAAGGAATATAGAACCTTGCTATCAGTTTAAATTTCGAATGTAAGTTAAGAGTAGTTTCTGTGGTAATGATAAAATTTATGTTATTGGAAAACAGGTTGACATACTCTACAAAGTTCTATGCCATCTACTCTGTTCTAGTTTGATCTTTGTAAGTGCAAACACACTAGTGATCACTTGAGTTACTATCCTTCTCTCCTTAAAGTTATAATTAATTGAGTTATTTGCATTAAAATATTATTAAATAAATAGGCACCTATTTACTATTATTGAGTTGACTTATAAATTAATGCATTCTTTAATGAAAATACATTTTAAAATGGTTTATAATGAAATAAATTTCCCAAGGCAGCAAAAATAATAGTCTTTGAAACGCTTTATTGCTTTTCTAAGAACTCTTATTACATATTTCAAAATTGTTTTTAAGAGATATTACATTTTAAATAGATGAAGTTCCTAGAACCTTCTTTATGAAATGTTTCTGAGGTTGGAAATAGCTTACCATAGCAATGCAATCTATCTAGAAAAAACTATAAACAATTTCTGTGCAAGTATATCAAAGCAACATGTTGTACACCTTAAATGTATATGTACAGTGAAACTATAGTCCTTCTATTTTAAAAATTGGAATGTTCATTCACGATTTTTATAATTAAACTTCTATATTTTTATTTCTTATAAAGCCAAGTTTTCTATATATTTCTTCTTTCCGGCACTAAAATATAAGATAAAAAAGTCCCAGAAAGAATAATATAATAAATCTATACAACCCTCAACTCAAACATTTGTTAATGCATCAGTCAAATGGTAGCTCAGTAACAAACATGTAAAAGATCAACGGTTTGTGAGATGTTAGTCAATTCAGGTTGGTATAAAAAACTGCCATGAACTAGGAGGCTTATGAATAATAGAAGTTTATTTTTCACGGTACTGGAGATTGCAGAGCATGAGATCAGAGTGCTGGCAGGGTTGGGTTCTGGTGCCGGCTCTTGTCCTTGTAGACAGCCTTCTCATGCTCACCTCACAGGGGAGAAGAGATGAGACACCTCTTTTTCAAACCTCTTTACTAAGGGTATTGAGCTGTTTCATGATGCTCTTTCTGCATGACCTAATCATCTCCCAAAGGCACCACCTCTAACACCATCACCTTGGGGGTAAGAATTTCAACATACAGAAATTTGGGAAAGAAACATTCAGATTAAAGCACGACACAAATATTTAGTTTTTGCTGATGTTACACAAGGACTTGAACTATGTTCACCTCTTTTGAGTTCCACTGGACTCAGCTGCACAGTGCTCTTCGCGTCTGCTTCTCGATCTAGACCAAAGAAGCCGCAGTCAGTCTGTCTCTGGGGCATGCTAACGTCATGGTAGACGGCAGACCCTCAAGAATGGAGAGAGCCTGGTAGAAATACTTGGTTCCCACGTCACATCTCGCTGCCCATCTCAGGCTTCAGCACTGTCGCGTACTCTGCCAGAATCACAACACAAATGCTGGCCCTGCTCCCTCAGCCTTTCTGCCTCAGACAGTCCTGCATGGCTTCAGGAGCCTGCACAACCGCATGGTCTCCACAGAGCTGTGCCTCTCTGTGCTTCAGCGTCGGTCTGCAGCAGGGCATCTCTGTGCTCTCGCAGATTGGCAGCTCCCAAATGGCGTGGACTGTGATACAACCAGTGCATCCCATCTTCACGGCCGCCTCCTATGCCACATTCATTGTGAAGTAGACTGTCTTTCATTGTTGTATGCAGAATTCCAAGTCTGCAGATCATGAACTGCCTAATCCTCCCAATAGTGCTGCTGACCAAAGATCTGCATCCAAGAGAATCAAAACCAGCTGGATCAGGGGTCTGTTCCTGGGGAATAAATTAGTGGTTCTTTCTGACCAGAAGGGTTTCCATGTAGCCAACTCTCTGCCAAGTGGGAAGTTGGTCTTCTAAAACAGTATTGCCATACCAGGGCTCAGTGTTGGTCTCTATGTGGGTGGACATTTCAAAGTGGCAGTGATTAGAAGAAACTTGGTGGGTAAGAATCCATACTGTTGGGCGCAAATTTGGTGTCTATGTTGGCCCTTAGGACCACTCTGTTCATATGCTCATTATTTCCGTGCTGGGCTAATATGATTTGGCTGGAACACTTTAAAAGAACTCAATTGATCAATGCCTCTTCTGTGGTAAATGAATACTTTATAACTGAAATTAATATGTGATAAAAATATCCACTCTAATGCACCCATCAACATCTTTCCATATTCAAGATTCTTTGATCTGATCTGATCCTTTTCTATCCATATCCCTGAAGGGTTGGTCAAGCTATTGGCCCCTTCCTATGACTCTGTGTACACTCCTTGCTTTTCACACAACAGATAACTGAGCACACAGTTCGAAGCTTTGCATATTTGGAAAAATTTCCCTCACTATTTCATGCAAGACTATATCTTTTTTTTTTTTTTTTTTTTTGGTGCCAGGGATTGAACTCAGGGCCTTGGACTTGCTAGGCAAGCACTCTAACCACTGAGCTAAATCCTCAGTCCCGTAAGACTATTTCTGATTTGCATGTTCTGAACACTTTCAGTCTGCTTCGATTGCCTTGACTGGAATGGAACAAGGTTAAGTTCTGTGAGACTTCCTAATAGTTTCAGTCTTCTTGTACTGTGACAGAGACTGGAAAACTAAGACAGCCCCAAGAGACAAAACGTAAATGTATATTGCTGTGGGTTCCATGCGAAGGCACACTGCTCCTAACACTTTTTTTTCTCATGACACAGAAGAAAAATTTCTTCAGAGGTGAAAACTTCATTATCCTTTTTTTGGTGCTGGGAATTGAACTCAGGGCCTTGTGGTTTCAAGGCAAGCACTCCAACCACTGAGCTAAATCCCCAGCTCATTATCCTTCTAACATTGCCAGATATTTACAGTTATTGCAGCCTCTCGATTTCCAGCAGTCATGCACTGCCATGGCAGCCCCGTTTCTTCAAACCTCCATCATCACCATTACTATAAACACGCTAAGCTACGACTGTCTCGCCTAATATCAGCCCTTCAGAAAATGCTAGGATCGAAAATATCATTTTCTCTGGTATTTTTTCACCTACATTTCTCATTGCCTTCATGAATTATGCATCTGCTGGGCAGTTCCATGGAGTAAATTGCTCTAATTGCTTTCCGGGAATCACATAATGTATCCATTCCAACATGCTCATTTCCTTTTATGCCTCCCTCCACTTCATGGTAATCCAGGCGTTTCAACTTGCCATGAATTTCTGCAGTTTTCTGAGATCTACACTACCATCAAATGTCCCTGATGTTCTGGGGTCTTTCCCAGAGCATTAAATCCCATATTTCAAGAGATTGCCCTAAAGTCAATCTTTTTTAGTCCAAATTTAGTCTTGCTTTTTTTAGTCCAAATTTCTAGCACTGGTGAGCAAGTACTTAGAAAATCCAATTGCATATATACTATAGTAAATAATGATAGTACATGCTAATTCTACAAACTTCAAGAGACATTATCTCATTTTTTACTTATTATTCTCAGTATGTTTCCATTCTTCAGCTCCTAGTATTAAAGTTTAGGCCCCCTCTGCAGGCCGTCAAGTTGTAGATCCTACAACAGTTCAAGTTGTAGAATTAGGCCAGATGTTCTCATCTTACATTTTAATGTCCTGAGTTTTCCAAAACCCACTTTTCAGTTTAACATAAAAAAAAGTTTTAAACTGAGTCTTCCATCAGTTTTGCAGCATCATGGTCCTAAAGGGCAGATCCCGACTTTTCTCTCTGGAGAATTGAATCTCTCTGTTTGCTAAAAGTGAGAAATTCTTCCAGCCCAACCAAGATGACTTTTGGCTCTTGCATTTAACATTTCAGTCATGTGTTCACTGCGCAGCTTCTCACCATCTCAGAATGCAAGTGAATAGAATTAGTTTCCATTGTCTTCCTGTAGCTAATTCTATTGTCCTTCTATATGTTTCTCACTGTATATTTTTCAAATGCCTGAATAGTTTGGCTGGAGTATTTTGCACCAATAAGATACCCTCCAAAGTCACCACTGATGAAATTTTTATCAGTTGGACTGCTGTCTTGTGCCAGATAAAACCCACACCCCGCACAGCAGTGCATAAGGATCCATATTACATGGTAGGTGGCGCAAGGTCCACTTGCAAAACTCCACGTTATTCACTAATATCACAGATCATCTCTGGAATCCATTGGTATGAGTTGGTTCTTTGAGAAACCAGATGCCAGCACTGAGTTATGAGCACAAAAATATGTTGGGGAATAATAACTGTGACCATGAAAAGGGATGGGGGCCAGCAACATCCAAAAAAACCTTCACACCACGGTGACAATCTGGCTCCTGTGAAAGGAGAGAAGGAAGGCCAGAGCCAAAGTAGGGTAATCCCCCAGAGTACTGCAGCCAAGAGAAAACCTCAGCCCCTTGGAGAATCCCATTAGAAGGGTTGTTCTCTGAAGAGTCCTGTGTTACTCCCAGATTGAGGCTCTCTTTTGCCACTGCTATGCTCCCCGGCTGGGCGGAATTCGGGAGGCTCATGGACTTGGCTTGGATTCAAGTACATGCTGACGATGCCTGTATCTGGAGACTTTCTACTCTGCTCATCGACAGGCTTCTCTCACAGGGAGCCCCGTGTGGCCCATCACTACGGCTGCCCTCAAGATGTTTGGCTGATAGAAAGTCATTTCAAGCACTTACTCAAAGAGCTAAATTTGTCATTAAAACACGAAACAACTCCAAAAGAATGAGGTTAAAGAGATTACCTCTTTTATAATAAACTTTTCTCACTTTCTCTCTACCTTTATCTTTTAATATCCTTCTAGGTTTAGATCTTGTTTTGACAAAAATGTGCCTGCATCTTCATATTTCTTTGAAATAAAACTATCTTTCTACTTTTAGCTGTGATACTGTTTTAACACAAGATAATGCCTTTTTCGTCTTTGTAGAGAGAGAAACCTAATACCCAGCATGAAAACAGATTGCACACACACTCACACACAAATGCGTTTCTAACTTCTGCAAACACGGACACAACTAACTTCTGCATGGTCTTGAATTCTGATAAATAAAATATACTATTTATTGTTTTGCTTCTAGAAGTCAGTTAATAAAAGGGCAGCGTTTGGCTGTCGTTCTTTACTCTTGCCCCTTCTATCTCCCACTATCGCAAAAATAACAACACTCTTGTGGAAGATAAAGACGGCATCCTCTTTCCAGTTTCCTCCTATTTCCTGCTAAGCGAGACTAATTTGCCAGGATGTGAGGATGTTCATCTTTATGAAAGCTAGTCTCTTGCCTAATTTGGTAAAGTTTTTCCATCCATATTACTAGCAGGATTCTTGTTTCTCCTTAATGATAAATAATTTTTTGTTACATGAAAAAATTGTTCATTCATTTGTTACTAGGGCAAGTATTCCAGTCAGAAAATACAGTGAAAGAGAAAGGGGCATATCTCTTTTCAATTCTTGACAATACATCCTCTCTCAAAGTACAAATCTACAATGATCACACCACAGCATTTCAAAACACGTTTAATCATAATGCATTAATGATGTTTAAGAATATGATGCTGAATATGTCATTTTTCTTTTCAAATATACACTCAAAACATACTCCTGGATATGACTTGCTTCCTAACAAAATGATGTTTTTATCCAAATGTACAATGACCCCAAATCATGAAAGAACTTTACTTTTATAATCATGTGTTTATTTTATGTCTTTAGTATTCTGTACCAAACATTGAGATGAATACTCTGAAGTTTACATATCATAAGATCATAAAATTTAACTGGATCTTTGACTAGTAACTGTTTCATTCCTTTCTGAGAGAGAGAAAGAGCAAGAGAGAGGGAGAGAGAGACAGGGAGAGAGGGAGATGGAAGGGGAGAGAGAGAGAGACAGATGGAGGGAGGGCGTGGGAGGGAGAGAGAGAGAGAGAAACACAAAGAAAACTGAAAACTACTGATGATCTAGAATAAAAATGTTTAATTAATTTTGTACTAAGTAGGTAGCTATTACATATATTTAGTCATCGAAAATGCAAGTATCAAAAGATATAACCTCATTTTAGTTCGTTTTAGGAGTTCAACTTTAAACCTTTGTTTTACACCTCTCAACAAAGTACAAGTTAATGAGAACAACCACTCTTCCTCTTTCTGTTGCCTAACCCAAACCCAGCTCTTCTTCCAAAATAGAATATGGGTCATATGCTTTAGTTTGGAATATGTGTAATGATATTCGTTCTCCAAGTTTGACTGTTCCTCAGAATTCTGTGCAACAAAAGACGATCCACAGTGAATGCACTCTCATTTTGAAATAGGAAGTTTTCCGTGAAAGTTCTGAGATGCTTAATAAAGCCAGTAGAAATTTTATCCTTGTCTCTTTCTCTTTCTTTTTTTTTTTTTCTCTTTCTCTTTCTGTATGTCATTCTTTGTCCACTTTTGCTAGAGGTAACCCTAATCTTAGGCCAAACTAAATGGAAATAGCAAGGAAAAATTATAAGAACATGTATTTGGAATGCTAGTTTCTTGAACACCAGGGAGTTTTGTATGTGGCGAGGGATTGAGTGCAGAGTTAAAATAAAGAACTTTGGAGTTATATAAACTGTGTGACTTTTTACAGTTTTCTTAACTCTTCTGAGTCAGTTTCTTCATCTATGTAAAGTACCAACAATTTTCTCAATTCTCTCTCTCTCCCGCTCTCTTTCTTTCAGTTGATCTGACAATCAAACTCAGGACCTCATGCACAGTAGACAAGTGCTCTGCCTCTCATCTACATCTCCAGTCCTTTATTTTGAGGCAAGCTCTCACTAAGTTCCCCAGGATGGCCTCCAACTTGTGATTCTCCCACTTCAGCCTCCCAACTAGCTGGCATTATAGTCGTGTGCCACTCCACCCTCTTATGGGCTTGCTTTAAAGGTCAAAAATAATTACATATGTAAGCATTGGAACACTGCTTTGCATAGTAAGTGTTCAGAAGATTATTGTTAATTTTTACAGTAAATATGACTCCAGAATATTACTTATATTTTCACAAAAAGATTTCACATGACGTGATTCCTTATTTTAATGCCCTACCTAAGTATATCAAATTATAGAAAGTTTATTCAAAATAGAGTAGGAAATCTCACTATAAATATGCTCAAGATAACATATATCTAAATATATGTTAGCATCCTAGGACCCATTTGGTGTATAAATAAAAGAATAGTTAACTAACATTATCAACAGATGAAATACAGGCATTTCTAAATTATTGTATAAAGTGAAACAAAATGAGAAGAAAACTCCCAGAAGCCATGGAAACATCTGAATATGTCTTTGTTGCATAATTTTGTTTTTCAGTGATGTACAAGGAGAGAAGTTTTAGCAGTTTGAATACACAGTACACATTCTTTGCATACAAAGGACACATAAAGAGTGTGAGGTTAGACTACTTTGCTCACCTAAGAGGATGCTTCTGACTTGACATCAAGGTTGCCAAAGTCCTGGATCTTGTCTTTGGACAGGAAAGGAATTCTGGAAGAGACCTGGAGCTTGTTATTTGGAAACAATGCCTCTGTTGCTGGAACCCAGAATCATTCCTCGGTGTATTTAGATTACTTGTGATTTTTATGATATTAGTACTGCCTTTTATGAATTTAAGGTCTAGCAACTGAGACTTGATTTGGAGTAAGAAATAGCTTGTGGAGAATAAGCCTTGTATTGCTGACCCCAAATGCTGACTGCAGATTGTAAACCCGTGAGAATAAAAACAATGCCTGTCCTTTAATGAATACATCCCCCCTACATCTGCTAATGCCAAACAGAGACGGCTTTGAATGTGTAAGCAGACTATTCACCCCTTTCCTGTGAGGACTGAACACACTGACGGTATCAAGATTCCAAATCAAATGGCTACTAGTTGGCCACTCGCCTTCATCTAGTTCAACTCTCACCCCATTCTAGAACCTACTTTCCAGTTACCTCTATGGACCTGGCCTCTGATCCCTGTTATTTCTCTTTTAAGCCCTGGAGTATATGATATTTCTAAGAGAAATGGTCCAGTGAATGATCGGGGCTCATCACATTTCTACTTGGGTTAACAGCTCAACATAATTCCTTGACTCCCTCTTAATTGGCTATCCCAAAAGCACTCTACTCTGTCCCAACCCCTCTACCTCCACCATGGGAATGGCCTTTGCAATTTTATAACTAAGAAATGTTATAAACAAACTGCAAAACAAGCAGATAACATTTATATCTTCCCAGAGCAAATATTAAATCAGTCTCTATGCTTAGCTAAAACAAATAATTCCTGACTTTGCTATTTGTTACCACAAACATAAAACTTGTGAATAAAGACAACTAAAGTAAGTAGCGGAAAGGATACAGTTACATGTAATTTAGCAGTTTGATTGATTCTGACTTGAAGTTTAAAGAGAAGTTCCAATTCCAATTGCTAAATTAGATGATCCTAACTCAATAAGAATATACAGATTTTATTTTGTAAATTTGTTACAATTCTTTATCATCTACATCAACACCATTTTTCTCTTCAGCTTGTTTGTCTGCCATATCTTCTGCCATGTTTGGAGAAGTCTTTTAAAAAATATTTTGGATGTTTTATTTTTATTCTGTTCTCTTTTCTTTCTAATAATGGAATTTTTAAAGTTCTATTTATTTTCTGGATGCAGGTCTTTTAGCAGGCATGCAATTTGTATGTACTTTCTTCCAGGTTCTGGCATCTCATCATTCTTCTAAAAGGAGACAGGTCCTGACCCTCAGGCATATTGCTGCCTTCTCTGCAGAGGGGTCTCCCCTGTGACTTTCACGGTGTAGAAATCATCTCATTATTTTTTAAAATATTTAAAAAGTCCAATTTATAATTTTTAAATTAGTCATGCATTTGGCATTATATCTAAGAAATATTTGCCTGGGAGAGCTTTTTGTATTATTTACAAAGTCTATAAACCATTTTGTGTTGTTTTTTGTAAATGTTGCATGGTATGAAAAATATTTTCCTTTAAATATACCTATCCATTGTTCCAATATCAATTATTCAAAACATCGTCCTTTCCCACCAAAATGTTTCTGAATTTTGTTTAAAAAAATCAATGATGAATATATGTTTGGTTATATTTCTAGAGTGTATTTAGAATTATATGTCTACTTTATATCTATATATCAAATCCTTGTAGTAGTATCTTGTCAAGTATACATTCACCAAAAATCTTGATGCCGGGTAATATAAACTGTCCTAGCTTTATTGCTCTTCCTATGTCTTCCTGAAACCATTTTTGATATTTTTTTTATTTCTATGTGAATTTTAGAACTGTCTTATCAGAGTACTACTGACCTCACAAAGTGTTAGAAAGTATGTCTTACTCTTCAATGTTTCTTGTTTTTTAATTTACCAAGAACATGTATTGGTAAATTGTTGGTAAACATAATGATCAATTTCCTTGAAGATATGGTGTGTTGTGAAGGCTATCTGGGTCTTCACATATTAACTTCAGATTTTTGAGGGCACTTGATCAAGGAGGGCAAAAATTCATTGACTTAGAGATAAACCTTCTGAGGTCAAAGGGTTTAAAATCTCTGAGCGAGAACCAACTTGCTGCCATGGAGGCCATAAGAAGGACGGAAAGTAATGGCCAACAATAAGCAACTGGGTTGCTCTTTTTCTGCAAAGAGAAGAAGGACCAAAGATGCTGAGAAAAGTGGGACCAAAAAATCCTTGACAGAGAGTTACATTTCACCCTGAGTGCACCATGTACCCACACTCTAAGGAATACACTGGTGACTGTAGCTCATCAGTGATGGGTTTAGCAGTAGCTTCTTTTATAGACTGGAGCTGGTCTTATAATATCCTTGGAGACAACGAGACTGGGGAAAAAATAATAGAGGCAGCACTCAACTTCCGGAAGTTAAATGATCACAGTTACCATGTACAGGGTAAGAGAGGCAGCAAAGGAGATTTGACCTCCAGCGACTCAGGGAGACAATTGCTAGAGCAGGAATCCTTATGAGTAGAGGAGACAGCTGAGTGATGAGTAGTAAGTATAGCACGTGGAAGGCAGTCTCCAAGATCAAACGTTCTCTCTCTCTCTCTCTTTTTTTTTTTTTTGCATATTTGCTGAACTGATTTTCAGACCTGGAACCCACTGACTGAACACATAGCTTGGTCTCCAGTGTGAAGGACCTCGCCACACTGCAGCACATAAAGATACCATCCTCTGAACCAGGGTCTCAGCTGAGTCTTTCTTTATAAACGTGTTCTGAATCTCTTGATGGTTCCTGTGCTCTCAGTAAAAGGAACACAGGGAATGTGAAACCGAAGGGCTGGAAACAGAGGTGGCTTCATTATCCTAACCCGTGAAGGGAACGCTGGAGAATAGAGAGCCACGATGTTGCTAAACAGCTCTCAAGGCAGGACACAAACTTTACATAAAATTTGCCAAGCTCAAAATGTCGACAGTGCTAATGATCAGAAAACCCTACCTCAGAGGGAGAAGCATGAGCTACATACCAATGCACTCTTTAGCCTCCTTATGGCAGGGAAAGAAGTTGGCAACCTGCAGGAGTAATTGAACTTCTTTAGTAGGAGGAGTTGGGGCTGCCTTCCCGCATTGTGTCGGGAAGAAATATATGTGGAATTTTAGCACCTCTTCCAACCCCCTGTCCCACTGTAATTGTGAAGGGGCATGAGCAACATCTCCTGCTGAGAAAGGTTTGGTTTCCAAGGGCTCAGATATTTCCAATTCAGAGAATTCAGTGAAGCCAGCACGTCGGCCCCAGGGCAACAGCAGAGATGGGAGAAGTAGTTGCTGAGTCAAGACTCACTTCAGCTCATTGCCCTCCAGAAGAGAGGTCCACAGGGACCATGGA
Source organism: Hystrix cristata (assembly GCA_004026905.1). Classification (NCBI taxonomy): domain Eukaryota; kingdom Metazoa; phylum Chordata; class Mammalia; order Rodentia; family Hystricidae; genus Hystrix; species Hystrix cristata. Next base: position 57,565 of record PVJO010005391.1, on the reverse strand, counting down.
GGAGCTACTCCCCGACACACGGAAGAAGGAGTACCAGGTGCAGAATGCAGTAGCTACCAAGGTGTTTGGTGAGATTACCGCAAAATTGCCATGGTAGTGCAGTTAGCTGACTGTCTCTGGGTGCTAGTCACCAGGATCTGCCTCAGCTTCTGGTTATTGGCTTTGCTTTTGCCACTTAAAATAAAATGCTAGGCATACATGCAAAGCTGGAAACACAGGCAGGCTGATTTATTATTAACACGAGATTATAATGTATAATTGGCAAGGGCTTGTCAAATGTCTATGGTTCTTTGCATGCAAAATACAGCTTCCTTGTTAATGTATTTTCTCCTCCAAGAAAGGACTATTCATTTGCATTTTACTGTATGTTTTCTTCTGAACACTCAACAACAGAAAGGAAATTCATATTTCATAGAAACTTGGTTAATCACTGGAGATGAGATTAATAAAATCGCCTTATCTGGGGGATGTATTTTGCTTCTCATCTCCACATGCCTGAGTTACTCTGTCTCTTCTAACAGTCATTTACTGGACCCCTAATCTAACTTGATCATGGATTATTTCTTAGTCGTTTCTAATTTCTTCAGTATTATAGAGGATTCTAGGAATTTTCATTTACGATCCATATTTTGCACATTTGAATAAATATGTTTAAGAGTTGAATATCCTCTTTCCACAGGATTTTTGTTTTCATTTAGAAAAAAAATTATTGACCATATTTTACCATATCTACTACTTAAAAGGTAATTTTCTTTCTAAATTTTTTTAAAGAATTTATGTATCTCCCTCCCTTACATCCCTTCTTCCTTATGATAGTTATCTACTTCTACCTAAGACCTTTGTATTGTTTTCCTCACCGTGTAACTTGGTATAGTTTTATGACTATTAGTCTCAGGACTTAGCCAATCTGCTTAGTCAGGTACAACTAGTGTAGTTAAATGATGTATAATATTTTCATTATTCAGTAATTATAAATAAAACTCTAAGAAGTAGATCACTTGCATCATGAGGAATGGAATCATCTGGTTAATTTTACTATGAAGAGGTAAAAAATGTAAATATGTATATGCTATGTATATAAAAAATATACAAAGTGAAAAAGACTAGGAAACATTGAGCTTTGGAAAATAATTTAACCTTGCTTACATAGAATTTAAAAATAGTAAAGTTTTAATAAATAGATAAGTAAATGCTTAAAATTTACACATTAACTATCCTATGTGAATGTTGCAGGTAAAGTTAATCGGTTAGAAGTCAATTTGTTGGTTTAAGTAATTGTTTATCTTAATGAATTTTTGTTTTGTTTTGTTTCTTAATCTGCAGACAACTCAACTAATTAGAGGATTAACATACCAGAAGGGGTTTTTAAAAGGCAATAATTTGGGGAATGAGACTCCACATCAGTAGAACGCATTACTTTGAGAACTGAAGTTACTTCCATCCACATGTCTTGGTTATTATGACTGGGAACTGTGCCCACTTCTGTCACCATGATTGATATGTTTGTTCTGGAAAAATTCTCACCCAGGAAGACTATAACCAAGAAATCATTTCTGGCTTAGTTTCTTGAAATTTGCACAAACTAATCTGAGCAAATAGTGTGCTCATTTGGACAAACAGTTTCTCCTCTCAGGGCAATAGACTGCTCACCTGTCAAGTAGCTCACTTATTAAGAAATATTTTATTTACCAGAACTGGCCGAAGAACCGTGCACCAATTTCACACCACCGACTTTCTCCAGTCCCACTCAGTTTCCTGCCTTAAAAGACTCCCTTTAAATCAATCATGAGCCAGTCTGGAACCCAGCAGGCTCCCAGCCAGCTCTGTGTTCCACTCCAGAGACCCGAACAACTGCCCAGGTGAGGTTGTTGCTTGCTGCGGCACACCGGATGAGTTGGCTTTGCCTGGCTGATATATTTTCTGTGTTTTGGAGAGAGGATGTTTGGTGGCGACAGCCACAGCCCCTCACTACCACCCTAACCTCTGCTGCCAATCCCATCCACAGAGCACCTCAGCTCCAGCAAACGTTAACTGATTCCCGCAGGACTAGTGAGAAAAAATAAATAAATAAAAATAAAATAAAATCCAGAAGAGAATGTTTCTCCTGAGTGCAGGTCTTCTCATGACCTGAATAAGGCTGATCTGAGTAAGTAGACACTTATCATCCAGACCATGTTAATTCTACACTTTCATGCTCCTACTGGGGTATGAACAAAATGCGGGTAACAATGATTTTTCTGACTGAGTGACCTCAAACACATTGTCTAACCTAGAGTCTCAGCTACCTGATCTATAAAACAGCAAGTATAATAATGATGATAATAATGTTTAATCTGTAGTTAGCACTTACTATCATGTGAAAACTGAATCCAACCTCCCTTTCTGTTTTTACGGCCAAACAGTAATGTGCAAGACAAAACACAACAGTGACGTAGACCAGGAAGTAATTGTTCTTGGAAAATGCCTTATTTAACTTATTTACTAAAATGGCTTATTTAACAATATTAACTACTTACTCATTAATACTCCTATAAAGTCCTTTCCTTGTTAGGACTACCAATTCCTAACATTCATCTCACAAACCGCCCAATCTTAATTAGTTTTCTGTTTTTTAAGACTCTTGGGAAAAGCATTGTTCCAAATTCTAATTTTATATATTTCCCCACCTCTTGGATTTGCCCACTTGTGAGATTTTCCTTATCCTAAGACCACAGAATAAGATTCACTTTATGGCAATATGTTTAACAAATCAAGTGCTTCTGACCTCCCTGGCTTTAGGAGGTCCTTCCAGGATTTGAAAAGTGGCACAGACTTTGTCCTAACTTCTTTAGATATGTATTAATTACTTTCTATTTTGAAAGTGCTTTATGAAGTAGGTAATATTATTTCTTCCATTTTATCAAGGAGGAAACTGACAGCTCTAGAGGTAAAAAAAAAAATTTAGAAAAGTACTTTTGTGAGAATAAAATGTAATAAAATGTAAGGCAAGATAAAGTCTAGCATAAGTGCCTAGCACAAGGTAAGGTTTATGATGCCTAATTTTTTAATCTTACACTAATAATAGAGGAAGGCAATGATTATCTCACTAAAGAGATTTCCACGGTGAGTACTTTCATGCTGGGAAAATCCTGTAACGTTTTCAAATTCCTAAAATGTTTGGTCATAGAGAAGCTAGAAGTTGGGATATATTCAGGAAATATTTACTTCTCATATGTGAAAATAGCATTTATTTATATATTCATTTTCTAATTATATCTTTTCTCAAACAACAAGAATCTTTCCTGTTATATATATCCTATTTCTTTCAAAATCAAAATTATATGTTTATGTTTTCAGTAGAAAAATTTACTTAGGTAAATTAGTTTATTAATTTATGTAATTTATTTTAGAATTTTAAAATTCTTAATCACCTTAATTTTTAATTTTTATTGGTATATATTTGCAGTACATTCCTCTTGGGGAGTTGATACATGTACACAAAACATCTTAATTCTTTTTTTCACCCTTTGCCCCCCATCTCTTGATCCCCTTTCTTTTTTCAAAAGAACTATCTCCATATTTCCTACTACCTATCTTTTATTTTTCTCTTTATTTATACTTTGAGTTTTTATATAAGAGATAGGATACAATGTATTAGTCTTGTTTATTCAGTTAACATTATGGACTCAAGGTGCATCCATTTTCCTGCCAATGACTCAACTTTATCCTTCATTATTGCAGAGTAGTACTTCACTGTGTGTAAATGTCGTATTTTATTTAACCATTCATCTGTTGATGGACACATAGTCTGTTTCCAAGATTTAGCTATTAGCGTTTCTTCTTCACAGAAGCCTCACCATCATTTGTTATTATTTTAGTTCTTGAGGATAGCTATTCATTTGCAATAAGGTAGAAACCCAGGGTTTTAATTTCCATTTCTGTAATGGCCAGAGATGTGCCACATTGTCCCATGTGCATATTGATCATTTGTACTACTTCTTTGGGAACCTTTTTATTCATTTCAGTTGCTCATTTTTTTAATTGGGTCTTTTATTTGGGAGTCTAATTTGGGGAGTCTAATTTTTTTAGTTCTTTATATATTCTAGATGTTTGTCCTCTGTCAGAGGAATAGTTGGAAAAAAAAAATTTTTTTTTCTATTCTGTAGGTTGTCTCTTCACTGGTGGTTATTTTCTTTGGTCTACAGAATCTTTTCAATTTGATATGATCCCATTTGTTGACTCTTGGTGCTACTTCTTGTGCAGTTGAAGTCTGTTCAGGGTCCTTGCCTATGTCTGTGTCTTCAAGAATTTTACCGACTTTATCTTCTAGTAGATTAAATGTTGTTAACATTTATATCTTCAATATATCCTTCTAGTTCTCGGTCAGGAGTAAGAATATGACATTCAGAGACCTCTTGTATTCTTGCCAAAGTCGAGAGGCTGAGAGTTACTATCAGCCACTCATCATCTAGTCACCAGTCATTTACTTATGCTATAAACGGCGGGTGGTGAATTCTTTAAGCTCTTTCCACCATGTGGTTTCTATCATAATTACTCTACTTTGCTATTGTAGCAAAAGCAGCCACAGGTAATATGTAGGCAAAGGGGTGTGGCTGAGTCTATATAATTTTATATACAAAAATGGTTAATAGGCTGCTTTCAGTCTGTGAACTGTAGTTGCTGGCTGCTGTCCTCCAAGTGACAAGTGAAAGGTCAGTGGCCTCCCCTCCTTGACCTCCTGCTCGGGCCTGACAACACTGAAAGGTGCTTGCTCACAGATCTAGCATGGCTTCTCAATGTATGTGTCCAAACCCTGAAGTATTGGAGTTGCCATGACATTTAGTGCTATACTTTGGTGGCTTCTGTAAACCAAATAAGAAGATATAAGTAAACCATGCTGCCAAACAGAGTTAATGGCCGTATCTTGCAAGATCTGGAAGTCTGCATGTCAAATATCGGTGTTGTCTGAGGCTGGACTTCAGGGAAGGCCAATTCATTATGAGCCCAGCCATCAATTGCACTGAGGATTAAAAAAAAAAAAAAAAGAAACCTACTTTTGTCAAATTTAGTGTCCAATCTAGTTTCATTATTTCAAGATAGAAAACTGTTTGGTGATTAATTTTGTTTACACTTGGCAAACTATTGCTTCCTTTTCTGAGGGAGAAAAACACAAAAGAGCTCATAAAAATTTCAAAAAGCTTTTGACTTCAAATAGCTCTTACAAAACTGCATTTGGAGGAGTTAAGTGTGGAGGAATCAAAACCATATGGATTATACTTCTTTTAAAATAAACACTGATTTAAAAATTGAGGGAAAATTCCTGAAAGAGAAGACTTTCGTCTTCACGGAATCCAAATAGTCAAAAAACAACTTTAAGAAATTTGATAAATCCAAAGCACAGCTGGGTTTACCCATTCTTAATTACAGTGTTTTCATTGTATAGCATGTAAAAATAAACAGTTTAGGAGTAGCCAACATTCAGCTATTTTAAGAGTGTGGAGATTTTCATTCATCTCTAGGGTAACTTTTACCCAAATCCTGAATTTGAACCAAATCATATTATAGTATTTGAAATGTTAAAATGTTAAGATTTGTCATTCATTATACTTTGTTTTCAAATGTCCAGTCTTTGCTACATATCAGAATTAACAAAATGTCCTGAAAAATTGTATACATAATTCTTACAGGATGACCTGCCCAGATCAGGTATCCTTCTAAATTTTTACGCATCAAAAAATGAGAAAGTGGTGCCCTTATTTAGTTAAATTAAATGACCTTTCTGGGTAGAGATTAATGCTCATCACAAATAATCAAAACCAAGGTTTCTTAAACACAGGCTTAATTCAAACTAAATAAATTCAACTAGCTGCTTATTCACTCCTTGGCAGATGCAAAGAACTTTGCTAGACCCTAAAATTATATAAACACAATGAGGCAGTCTCTTGGAGGCATTCAAGAAAGAAAAGGCAAGAGGCATTTAAGCAAACCTTTATAATACCACACACTGTGTACCATGACACATGTGAATTATTAGGACTCCAAGGGAGAGACGGCCAATTTCCTGGCAGAGAGGCTGGAGGTTTTTCAGAAAAGGGACATTTGATTTGGATCATAACAGGTGAGTAGGAATTTACCTGATGCATGAGGGAAACAGCACATTTCATGGAAAGGAATACCATTCACAAAAGTTTAGGAGACTGTGGAGTGTCTGTGAATGGCAGAAGTATAAAATGGAAAGAGAATAGCCAGAGGTAAGTCTAGAAGGTCATCTCATGTCTCACTGGGAACGTTGTAGGACGTGCTGTGAAGTTCACAGTTGACAGATGGTTTGTAAGGTGACTGTCAGATATAAGGGGAGCAATAATTTGATAGATGCTTGAGAGCTGGTTTTAAAGGAGGGCATGTGGTGGGGGTAGGGAGGGGAGTGAGAACACTCAAAAAGAAGGACCTTTGTTAGAAGTCTCTGCAAATGCATACTACAAATGCAACATATGCACAATAGCTAGTTTAGGCAAGCACATCTCTCACATCGTCACTAGAGAGGGGACTTTAGGAGGGAAGGAACAAAACTGCTACATCCCAGCCCCTTCTGGGCCCGTAGGAAGTAAATAGTAAGAAATCCTGCCCGGAGTGGATGACAGATGTGAGAACTTTCTTGCGTGTATGTGAACCTATAAAGTAAGAAGTCACTAAAGAATTGTGGATCCTAGCAGGGCACAGAAGCAAGAGCCAGGAAAACAAATCTGAAAGGGACCTTGAGACTTTTCACTCAGCCCAGAGAAGTCAGTGCTGTGTGAGGGAAGCCTTCTTAGCTCTCTGGGCCCCGCTTGCAGTCACACCCCGGAACTGTTTAGCTTCTCAGCAATCCTACACTCCAACCTCCAAAAATGACAGCCCAGGGAAGGGAGCAGGGCTGGCCTGCAGAAAATAAGGAGAAAGCGAAACTCTGCCTTGTGCCGTACTACTCTATTCCTTCCCTCGTCCCTTGAAAAACACAGCCATGTCACACGAGGGATCTAAAAGCAGCCAGGGACTGAAGAAGTGGACCAGTGTGAACAAAGGCTGTATTCCTTCTTCAGTTTCTGTCCTAGTAAAGTGGGCATAAAATTAATGACTATTGAAATGATTCGGTCTGATAAGAGTCCGGCCTTCTTCTTTCCCCTCCGCTATGGCTACGCTGGCCCAGCACCTGTCTTCCTTTTCAAAGAAATGGGGTACAAGTTTAGTGACAGCCAATTAAATGGAAACTCACTCTCAACTTTTCATAGCTACAGAATCTCGTATCTAAGTGTCAAATAAGTGTTTAACTTTGTGTGGAGAAATAATGGCACAAGTCGTCTACTTCTAACAAAATTATCATTTTCAAGAAACCCAATTCGGCCAAAAGGTACTTTAATTCTCCAAGCACACAGGCTAACCAAAGCATGTAAGCGAAGGTTGCTCCTCTCCCAGGGCGCCCACCATATGCGATGCTGCTGACTGAAGGGCTCTGAGGCTGCTTTTCCACACCTGCTCTCTCCCTGTTAGGCTTCTGCGAGTTGGCCATAGACCGTGGCAGGGCCAGAAACACTTGCTCCCTCCTGAAAAACAAGAGGCTCCTATGCAGGTCACCCTCACCTAGGCGTTCCTGAGGGCCATGCCGAACATTCTCTGGGGTGTTGGGCAGTTCAGTAAATTCCCTCTTACCTCCCTCCCTCTCTTCTTAGCTCGAGGACCCACCTGCTTTTGTACCTTTGGATCACATGGCCTCTTCTGTCTCTGCCCATTCTCAGTCAGAGTAGTGCTCCCTAAAAGTCATCGCATATTTAATTTCTATCTGAGTATCTATTCCATGGAAGCTTGGAATGACTTACTAAAGGGGCTTCTTAAGAATTTTCCTTTTTTTAGCTTTTATTTTATTTTACTTTGTAACATGCACCTAACACACTTTAATCATTTCTCTCCCATTGCTCCCCTTGCCCAACCTTCCTTCCTAATTCTACATTTTGGGGGAGGTTCAATGCATAGTATCTATTTTGATCATATCCACACCCCCTACTAACCTCATGAGAATTTTCTTCAGCACCAAAGACAGTTATTGATCTCTTTACATTCAAAGATCAACGCTACTAACAATCTTTAAAGGACAGTTTACATTTTCAGTATTTAAAAAACACAGAGCATGATTTAGTATCCCCCAACTACACACAGGATTAAATCCACATGTCAAATCCTTTTATACATAGTGTCCTATCTAGCCCCACACCTATATATCTCCCACTCTAACATGACTTAATTTTTCACCATTTTCCTAACATTCATACACAGAAAATGCTTGTGAGTTACCACTTTTGTGTCTTTTGCTTAAACTGATCTTCACAATGTCAGCCTCCCAAATCCAGGCTCACTTAAATAGCTTCCTTCTTTCTGAGGCCTGCTCCCAATCTCTGAAGCAAGAGTACCAACCGCACTATTGCTTCACCTCCTCTGAGTAATAGAACTCATCGCTTGTATCTGATTGTAGTGCACGATCCCTTGTAGTGTTCCTCACAATGCTTAATCAAGAACCTGATATACTGAATGAATTTTGGAACTAAGACAATTTGGGTTTAAGTCCCAGATCCATCCTTTACTAGTTGCATAATTTGAGGCAGAACATTTAATTCCCTGGGATGTTTGTAAAACAGAGCTAGTAGACCTCACACTGCAGAAGCTTTCTGAGGATTCAGTGAAATGATTCATTAACTTTGCATTCATGCAACAAAATGAGAACCTATTATGAGCCAGGCAGGGTGTTATGTCTTAGGGACAACACAGTCCCCAAGAATCAATTACCGAAGCCAGCGCAATGCACGCGAGGTCAGTGCCACTCCTGTGCCTGTGTACCAGGCCCTGGTCCTTCAATCAGTTCACCAGAGAGTCAAGGTGCCTACTCTCGGAAAATTTTTATTTCAGCTATGTAGAATGACAGGAAGAAATTAAACGTAATAGTTGTTCAGATTAACATGAGTTCTATGACAGAAATAAGCAAGATGCTGTTGCTAGATAATGAAGAAAAGGAGAGCAGAAAGACTTGTAAAAATGTCCATAAAGAAGAGACGGACAATACAGGTTCAGTGTGCGGCTCAGTCAGGGTTCCACCAGAAAACTAACTAGTGTTACACGCACATGTTCATGTGGTCCTACAAACACAAAGACTGTATGTATAATTATCCTTCAACATAAAGGAAATACGGCGATTTTTAAATTAGACACGATATCTTCCTTTCTAATTTTTTAATTTACTTTTTAACTGGTGTATAAAAACAAAATTGCATATGTAGGGAGCCATGTAATATTTTGATATATGTATATATTACATAATATGTAAATCAGGTCAAACATTTATTTTGACAAATATTTATCATTTCTTTATGGTGAAAACTAAAATTCTCTTCTTGCAGCCTTCTGAAATGTACACCTTATTAATGGTATCTATAGTCACCCTACTGTGCCAGATAGTACGCCAAATCTTCTTGTGGCAACATAACTGTGACTTCGTACTCACTGACCACTGTTTCTCCATCCCTCTCCCTCCCTGCTCTACTTACAAAACTGTCCAACTGGCAGCACACACACACGTACAAGGTGTGTATACATCATATATATCATACATATATACGCTCTATGGTATTTTATATATATCTTATTACAAGTGATTGACTTAACATGGAGGCTAACCAGCCAAGTTCAAAATCAATAAAGGCAAGCTTGAAACTCCCAGGCTAGAGCTGAAGCTGCAGTCTATGGGTAGAATTTCTTCTTTTACAAGGAAATCTCAGTTCTTTTAAAACCTTTTGATCAATTTGATTGGCCCACCCAAATTATCGAGAATAATTTCCTTTACTTAATGTTAATTGAGTTTATATGTTAGCTACATTTACACAGTGCCTACACAGCTATACTGAGAGCAGTGGTTAATTGGAAAACTGAGTATTCTAGCCTAAGCTGACTCATGAAATTGATCAGCAAACACTCTAAGATGCTAATGCTTTAAGCATATGTTTCTTAATTTACAGAATTCTTTTGGGGATCTGGATGTATGATCTGTTTAACAATGAAAATCTGTTGACTGGGTGTTTTTGAAAACATCTATCAAAAATCACAATAAATAAGGGTTTTAAAGAAGAAAGACATTTTAATTTCCTGAAATGTTGTAAGACTCAATACCATGACAGCCAAGGAGGCTGAATTCTAGGACATCCATTGTAATTAAATATGCAGAAAATAATAGAAAAAAATTTTTAAAACAACCAGTGGGCAGCACAACTATCAAATACCTTTAAATGATTAATAGAGAAAAACAGTATTTGCTTTTGTGTTGCACCTCATACTTTTATTCTAGAGAAACATGTTTTTAATATTCACTTAGTATTGATTAAATGCCCAAACCCTCTATATTAAAACTAAATTGAAAGCATATTTATTTTGCAAGTAAATATTAAGCAGTGTGTGAGTTTAAAGCCCCAAGTTAAAAATCAGTGTAGAAAGTTTGTTAAATAAATCACATGTACAATGAACACATTATCCTTCTTTATTTATCAAGCAAAAATGCCCTAGTGTTTTGTTTTCTTTGCACAAAAGAATAATCTTAAATTAATAGATGCTTGTCCTCTAACCTCTTTCCTCTTGGTACTTAAATTCAAAAACTTGGGATCTAAATTCGTGTTTCATAAATATGAACTTTGGTACTTCTTAAAAACCTTGCAGGGAGTATCACATTTGGTGGATTACCATAAAGGTATCAGATAACTTATTGATCAAGGAAATCAGAATGCCACCTGGATTTATTGCAATTTATTATTGATTTGTTGACTCTGTGGTGTTGACTGGAAGCTAATGCCTTCCCTAGAGTTTGATGTAATCTTCTTTCAGGTAGAGAGCATTCAGTTTAATGCAACTCTTGAAGCATTTCTGAGTTTCTGTCTTGAGAGTGCCCATGTGGGCTGCCACCAGCAAGGCCGTAGGAAATGGCTCATACAGGCCCGTCGGAACTCACTTCCTCACCAGGAGCCCCAACGCTGGTCACGGAGCTGCAGGACTTGGTGTTTGCCTTGATGTGTTTGCAGACTTGCTTTGGTCCTACTCTTTTCTCTTCTCCTATTTCTTCCTTAAGAATGTGGATTGGGGAGCTCACTCTTGAATTTCACAGAGGTTTGCTGCTGAGTTTGCCTTGAGTCTCAGGGGAAACACTGACAGGGACTTTTGAGAAATGCTGGAACTGTTGAGGTTTTGGGAACTAGGTTATCACTTTTTTGGTTGTATTCAAGATAGTTCTATCATGTGAGGCAGAATTTAAAAATATTATTCCCTCTCTGACTTGTCTCTTACACTGCCATGCAGGTCACTGTAGGGACCTTTTGGAGTATCATTTGGCTAAAGGACCCACTCAGAGAGTCATTGAAAAGCATGATTTTAGTGGCATACTAAATAGTGTAAAACTAAAATAAATTATGCTCCTCACTTTTGCATATGGCACCAAACTAAGACCCTCCTTCATTCTTAATCGGGTCTCAAGTTAAATTAGCTTCTTATGTGCCTGGTGGTTTGACTCTTCCTATTCCTCCTATCTAGCCACAGAATGAATACTAAAAGCTGAGCTAAGTCTAACTGGAATAGTAGAACAGGATTCAAAAGCAGACAATTAAGTCTCTTACCTGTTGTGAAGTTAACATTTTAAAAAATATGAAGAAATCGATCCCCTTTTTAATTCTGGTGTACCTCTTTTACTATCCACCTGATGTATCTCCTTCACCAGAATTTAATCACTGTGGGGAAACTATTAACAGGCTTAGTTCATAGGCTTGTACATAGTTTGATTTTAAACCAAAAAAAGATTAAAACAAACAAAGTTTTTGGAAAATCTGCTTCCCACTGTGTCTAAATTTACAATTTCCAAGACTTAATTTCCTTTCAAATTACCAGTTTCTGTGTGTGTCTGCATGTGTGACAGAGACAGTGTTGAAGTTTACAATGCTAACTGAGAATTTACTTCCACTAAGAAAATGTATAACTAGTGTAGCATTATCAAGGATTAAAACGTGAAACACTAACCTAAAACTTACCACAGGATTTGCCTATTCTTTCCTCCCAAATTTAACCATATTCTTTTACATAAATTATCTATTTTATACAATACTTTGGTATTACATGAGATATCTTCCTTCGGTACATTCCATTTTGAGCTATGGGCTTAGGAGTTTCCCATACTCTCTACAATTTCAGAATAAGATAGATAGATGGATAGACAGAATATATATTTATCATATATAGGTGAATATATATTTATCATATATAGGTGAATATATATTTATCATATATATTATACACATATATTCACCTGTATATGAACATATAGTATATATAGATGAATATATATTTATTAACAAGTATTTATACCAAATATTTTGAGGTTATGTATTGGTTACAGATTGTTAGAGAATCGTGTACATGTGCATGTGTGTTGTGTATGTGAATGCATTTGACTTTTCTGAGTCTTGCTAACCATATGATGTGAAGCTCTGTAGGGTAGGCGTAGTTTGAAAGGATTACAGTTCTCAGATACCAGAGTTTTAATTGTAGCCATGAGTAGTTAGAGTGCTTGCCTAGCAAGTGCAAGTTCCTAAGTTTGAGCCCTGGCGCGCACGTGCGCGCGCGCGCGCGCACACACACACACACACACACACAAAGAGAGGTGATTTTTGAACTGGTTTGTAGGGAACCAGTATTTCTTAAAGGCATTTGCAAAGTCCATCGATACTTGATTTTAATTTAATATTTTAGCTGTAATAATTGCTAAGACATACATTAAAACATGTTATATACTGAATTTTAATACTGCTTTGTAAACTGCCAGCATGTTGACTTCTTCTGCCAGGTTAGTTCATTTTGTTCAAGTCTTGTGAGAAAATCATTCTTACCATCTCTGGGAATACATTTGAACTTGAAAACGTGTGCCCGTGATTAAAAGGTTTTAGTTAGCTCTGTGCTGTGGGTTTGTGATTTTTTTTTTTTTTCTGCAGTGTTTGGTTTTTCTTTTCTTTTTCTGTAGCCGAGATCTAAGCATGCCTGCAAACACACACACACAAACAAAAAGAGCCTATATCCTTCAATTTGTCTGCAGGAATCAAGATGTTCTGTTTTCTAAACAATCCAGTAATTTCTAAAAATACATTAAATGCAAAGATTGTTTTGACGTCAACAGTATTCTAAATTACTGTCTGAAAGTTTTGGGTGTGTCAAACAGAATTTGCACTTCTTTTTTACATTATGCACTTCCATGATATTTGATTGTTTACAATGTATGTACATTGTTATTGTCAAAAAGAAAAAAAATGATTAACTTTTAAAAATATACTTCCTTTCATGCTAATTTTAACTGTTAAATATTCAGATGAGGGATTCAAACTTTGCTTGATGTTTTACTAGACTTGTGTACCTGGACAAGAAATTTAACATCAAATCTAAACTAGTTTCTCAATAGAACATGAAATTCGCACTAGTGTTACTACCTTTCTAGTAGCAGTAGGGTTATATTTGAACACTGAGGACCTTTCTTAGCTCACAATAGGTCTTCTATATCTTGTGTTTTTATTGTAATACCCTTGAAAATGTTAAATATGCAAAACTTATTTTTAAAGATCAATCAAAATGCATAATACAGTAATACATTTAAAATGATATTATTATTTAGGGACTCCATAGCTTTTGTTCAAACAGATATAAGAGGGTTAAGAGCTGAGTTCTACTGAAAATATGCTAAGATCGATTATACTTCACATTTTCTCAACTTCTTTAAATTAAATCTCTCAGTTTGCAGATGACATTAAGCTTTCTCTGAGCAATGAAATGCCAGACTAGTGCTGAGAGGTACCGAGGAGGGTGCCCGATGATATTCTGAGTGGGTAGAAAAGAACTTGGATGAGTTTCAAAATAGAAGGTAACCAGATGAAATTCGGAAAAGGTCCACTACACGGTACCCGTGAAATGAGGCTCCTTGAGCAACCTCTTGCAAATCGGCAGAGGAGAAAGCAGCCGTTGTGGACGCTTCCCTGAGAAAATGATGCATCCCACATCCAAAGCAACCGGACTAAGTGACCACGGACTGAAGCCTCTGAAAGAAATAAGCCGAAATAAGCTTTTCCTTCTCTAAGGTTGATTATCTCAGATATCTTGTCACAGGGTGGAAAACTGACTCTCACGGGCATCACGTTGCCGTCTTCAAAACCGGGTGCGTGCACACCTGGGGCACAGTTCGCAAAGCCAGCCACTTCGCCAGGAAAAGCAAACAGGTCCAAGGAATGGCAACCTGAAGTAACCACGTGCGCAAGAGGATGTTTACTTGAATATGAAACTGACAGTGCTCTTCCTTTTCAAGTGGCATGTATGTGCCTACAATCATCCTAAGTGTTCTCTGGAAGCAAAATTATACTGGCAGAATTTCCTTCATGTTACCCCTTCAAAACGCACTCAACATCAGCCTGCTGTGAAGAAAAACAAGTTAAATTTGACTAGCATGTGACCTTTCACAAAACAACTGTGAATCTAGGGCCATACCACCTTGAAAGCGGTGGATCCTGTCTGATCTCAGAAGCTAAGCAGGGTTGGGCCTGGTTTCAGTCTATGGTCTCCTTTAGTCTTTTTTTTTTTTTTAATTTTATTTTAATGGTACATTTTGGATGTACATAGTGATAACATTCATCATAGGGATTTGTACCTGTACATTACATATACTGTTGCTTCTTTTTTTCCCGTTCCCCTCCCCTCACCCTCTCCTCTCTCCCTAATTACAAAAACTTTGTTTCCACTTTTTCCTTCCATTTCTTATTTCTCTTGTCCCTCTGTTCCTTCCCCCTCCCTTGTTCCCTTTCCCATTTGGACATTTCCTTAGTTTCTGGCAGCCTGTGTGGTGCAACGGGAAAGGCTGGCTGTTAGGAAGTTATGTCAGAGGGTTCTGCATATTATACTCAGCCATTTGTGTTGTTGAGCAACATCAGTAATACCAGCATCCTGCAAAAACATAGAACCACCCAAAACAAGAAAATACTTTTGTAGGTAGACCTAGGAATTCTTTTTACCATTTTAAAGAATTTTAATATTTTCCCTAAACCCATAACATTATATGTGTCCCATAGATATTTTAGTTATTTGTAGTTTTTTTAAATGCAAACACAAATTAACTTCTTAGTGCATATGATTATTTTTTTGAGCGTTTTTTCTTGGTCGAAATTTGAATTTATGGAACTTTTGTTTCCTCTTCCAGTTTGAAGTTTAAAAGGTAAACTTCCATATATCTGAAGTTTTCCACTTTTTTATATGGACAAGTTTTGTTCAGAATGCACAGTAATAAAAGTTCATTTTTATATTTTATTTTTTATGAGTTCCAAGTGATGAGATCCAAACCGAGATTGAAAGGAATTAACCATGAGGTCACTGTGCTGCAAATCCAAACTTTCTACTCCTGGACATACAGTCCAAAATTATTATTTACTTTGATTCAAATAATCTCTGAATATTCTTTTTGTATCAGACTGATAGAGACAAGTTTGGAATAACTGTTCATATTGATTAATAACATTTGATTTTTATTTGAAACTATGATATAGGGAAGACAAAAGGTGGATATTCCTCTCTTTTCAAAAATTTTGACTTAATCTTTTACATTAAAACTCTACATGTCCTATTTACTATGCAAAGCCTTCAGCTCGCCAGCAAACCATAAGAAATATTTCAAATCAATGAATGAAAAAATAATTTATAAAGGTCAGAAAAAAGGAGACTCTGAGTAAAGGCAACCGAAATGCTAGTCTACATTGGGGATTCTGAAAATGTTGCATTTGATGTTTTTGTGGTGAGGTGGTCTGTGGAGTTAGTTGACTCTAATATTTCCAGTTGCGGCTAAGCATATAAACACAGAACTTATCAAAGGAAAACAAAGCTAATCACATGGTATTCAGGACATTTTATTCTTTGCATTCTTGAAAACAAGCACAGCAATAAATACTGCACATGACGCTTTTGGACAAAGCGCAGTTTAATTAGAAAAAAATGAATTTTTGTCATTATCTAAGTGAAGAGTACTCTATTAGTGCACATAGTATATATTATTAATTGCCCATTTGGAGATATAATTAATTCAATTTAGAAAGTTTTTTTCTTCTTATGTCAGATGAAAGCGTAATTAGTTACACTTTGAATAAAGGTATATTCATGCCCACAGTGTGTTAGAAATTACAAAATATTGACAGGGAAGATAAAGAGCAGCAGGCCCTATGGATGGATGAATGTATTCAGAATGCCTTGTTCCAGTGAGCAAGCGTTTATGCAAAGTGGTAGTGTGGTCCTTCCTTCTGGAGATGTTGACGAAGTGGCCCAGAGGAGGAAGCTGGAGTCCAATTTCAGCCGCAAATGTAGGTAACCTGCTGATGGCGGAAAGGGGCCATTTCCAGTTTGGAAGTGAAAGAGAAAAATTGTGCATGGAAGAAGATGTGAATGAGAGATGCTGTGTCACTAACTTGGTTATTCTCGTTTTCTGAGTGTGACTCTTGTTTTCCCACCTCGGTATCCTTGCTGGACTTAACCCTGTAAACCTCGAAGACTGTTTATTGTCTCCAAGAGATTTGCCATATGGAAATTCTATCCAGACGTTGAAACAAAACTTAAACGCCACATTCTCCAAAGATCTTCTGATCCCCCGAGCTATATTCCCTACCATCTCTGAACTCTTACAACACTTGGGTATTATTTTATAAATACCCATGCTAACTAGTAGCATAGTAGGCCTATATTAGGTAAGACCTTTGCATATGTACACTAGTTCATAGGATTCTTGTCAAAAGCCTTTTAAATCCATTTTTTTAAATGTGCAATGTAATTAATTATTTTTTTTTTCTATTTTGCAATTCTGGAGATTGAACACAGTGCTTCATGCATACCAGACAAACTTTCTATTTTGAGCTACACCCCAGCCTCCTTTTTCTCTTGTTAAAGATGGTGAATAAGGCTTAGAAAAGTTAATAACCTGTTGAAAGCCATATAACAATGAAGGGGAGCGTGTGAATTCCAACTAAGTTCTATTTTTTTTATTTTTTTTGTATCAGATTCTCTTTTACATAACAATTTTCTGTGAATTCTGTATTTCTTAAACAAGTACAAAAATTCAGTTTTCATGGAATAAAATTTTCCAAACTAAATCAATCACTCATGAAAGACATTTTGCTAATAATACCCAGTTATACGCCAGAGCTTAAGGGCAATGAAGTGATATATAATGTTGACCACTCATAAAGATTGGAATCTCTTGATCTAATATTGGCTCCCTGCAGTTCCTCTGTTCCTTACATAATGTTCTTTGCTCAGTACCAGATTTAGGATGGATTTTTTTGGTCCAAGTTACTGAGAGCAATCTCAGTTTTAGGTCTTGGACAAACAATGCTTGGCCCGTCTTGACCATGTTAATTTCTGTGTTGAACATGTCGCTCAGGCGGAGCCTGATCAAAATGACATCCAAAACCTTTCTGAAGGTTGAGGAAAGAGAAGTTTTCTTCTTTTGATGGATGATTTCTGTATCTGAGGAATGAAATATTTGTCGGTTTACCTCCAGGAGGAAATCTGATCTTATGGCAAACTCAAAGAGAAATGTAGCTGGCCTCTGATGAAACTGTACCGAATATTGTATAGTAGATACACTATCATTCTAGAATATTTATTGCCTATTCTAAGACTTATACTTTCCAACACCATTGATGTCAGTCTTTGTCATTCAACCTGCTTTGGCCAATAATATTTATACTGAAGAAAATGTATATAAGTTTTGTGGAGCAGCTTAAAAGCCGATAGACAGATCCACCATTTCAACCAATACATTTAACTCTGTGCTGTGCCCCGAGACAAACTAAGCAGGGCTGCACCTACTGCTCAAGATCCCAGAATGCTGGAGACACATGAGTCGGAACATAGTCTCTACTAACGTGCAACATGAGTGACAAAAACATTTGTGTGTGCCACCACAATTTAGGGTTTCTAGTGAAGTCAACTAATACTCTCATCCCTGGACTTCCCCATTAAATAAACCAGTGGATGTCTTTCCTTGTCAAAGTCAGTGTGAGTTTTCTGTTATTTTCTTTGAAAACTATCTTAATTGACAAAAACATTTTAATCAAACGAATAATGTCAGCCCCAAGTGACATCATAAGAAGCTTTTAACATGAGCATTTCCAAATACACATTATAATATTTTGTATTTATAATGCCAGATATTTAGCTAGGGGTGGTGCTAGCTATGAAGGCGAGTATCACCATTTCTAATACCATTTCTGTGGAAATCCAGATAAAATAAAAGAGGTTTTAGGACTTTCTGTAATGATCCTAATGTAGTGGAGTAAATTGAATGTAACTCAATGCATAGAATTTTATCACTGTATCTTCAAGATATTTTTTTCTCTCATGCAAAGTATATTTTCCCTCATTAACAAATAAAATCAAAAGCTAAAGCATATAAGTGAATCTCTTTGATGCTTATTTCAAAGCATTTTGGAAGAATTAATTACTGTAGCACACTGAAAAAAAATACTTAAGTGCTGTCATTTCTCTTTCATACAAGGGGAGTCAGAAATTCTGAAACTTTAAATATCCTTCCTGTAGACCACACAGCAAGTCATTGGCAGAACTCAGTGTTCTAACCTCAGTGACCTCTACAATCTCAGGGTGGTCTGTAACCTTTTTATATCAGAACATTCACAGCAAGAGGAGACTTCACCAAACCTCTCTACCAGCAGTAAACCACCGAACTACTTTTAGCACTTACTGCCATTTATAGCCTGCTCTGAGTCCCACTGAAGGATAAACAAGACATGTGAATTGAGTTACTGCAAGTCCTGTGAACTAGCCAGTGTCTGTTGAAGGTCTTCTAGGCATCAACATGAGCAGTGTTCAAGTGCCTGTTAGCAATGCCCGCTCCACTCTCATCTACTGAATTGTTACGGGAAAGCTGGGGAATGAGAGTCAGAGAAACAAAAAACTACTGAGAAAAAATTTACATTTTTCCCAGAAAGAATGAGTTACTTCTATAGCAATAACACTAATTAAAAATAATTGCCATACTTGGCAACATTACCTAAAGTTTAGCATTTTCAATGATTAATACAGTCATATTATCCAAGTACCATAATACATTATCTAAATATTAGAAGTAATGAATTAAAAACAAAACTGATTCACTAGCCATTTACAGACACACATTCCAAGTATCAGAATCTTAATTGAAACTTGTAAACTTTTGCAGTGAGCTTTGAGCTGATCATGCAAACTGTATAATTTCTACCAGGTCAGGACAATGTGTATTTAAAATACATACTATTTTGCTTTCAGAACTTTCCCCAAGATTCTACATGTTCAAAAAGAAGCATAATATTTTCAATAATTAAATTGTCATAGTGTGCATAAAAACAAACAAAAAACAAATACCAGCTACAGTATGCTATCCTGTGAGACTGCAATCTGAAAAGAGAGAGTAGTTTTATTATTTAGTTTAATGTTTTTTAAGGTTACCTAATTAACGACAATCGGTAACTACAAAAACCACTTTTAGCATACCAAGGGGAAGGTATGAAAAAGTACAATTCTACTTATTTAATTCAAGGAAAACAGAATAGATCTTTATCTTTATGTCTTCCTGAAAGAAACCAATACTATTTCCAACTCTCATTAATTCTGTAGAATATTTTGTGCAAAAATATTATGCCTTGGTTTATTTTTCCCACTGTGTGCATTTTTACAGCTGCCTATGTAAATTTTGCCAGCACCACTATGAGAGCCCCAGAGGTATGATGAAGTCTCACTATTAGAAAAACTGTGCATATGGATACAGAGACTTTCAGACTTTCAGAAGGTAGTTTTTGTGACCCCAGAAGAAAAGTAGACAAAGGCGAACAGCTGAAATATCACTGCTTTTTCCTGACACTAACGTCTGCCGAGCAAAATTGAACAGTTGACACAAATAACTACATTAGGCTGTGTTATCAAATTTCAAATTTTATGATCTTTTTTTATGATCCTTTTTTTAAAAGCTATCATTTCTTTGTCCACTCACATGTACAAAATATTGTATACCTTGAAAATTCAGTTTGAACATAAGATCTTGTCTTGGAAATGTCACTTTTGGAAGGGCTAGATAATACATATTATCTTATTCACTTCAACCAGCTCATCCATTATTTATTAACTTATAAATAAAAATCCAAGCAACGTGCTCTACCCTGTGGAAGTGAGGACTTGTAACAGAGGTGTGTTTTAGAGGAGGCAGGAGGCCTGTTATCCTACCACGTTGTCAGTGGATGAGTGGATGCTTGGAGAATTTACAATGTTAGGAACTTAGACTTTTCATTTCTGCAATCCGTGAACTCTATAGAATTCCATAAGTGACGCGGTAGCTCTGTGGTACAAAGACAATGACCTGATAGTTCAAAGCAGCAGAAAACATTGGCCTTTAAATTGCCGGAAAAAAAAAAAAAAAAAAAAAAAACAAACACATATCTTGTGATATTTATACAAGACACCGCCAGCATTACATGTGTACTTTGTGGAACTGTAATACTGGCGATGGAAACTTGGAAACTGTGGGTGCGGTGTTGCTGATAGTGCACTCCAAGTTCTTTTGAAGTATTTACTATTGCAAAGAACGAGTATTTCTAACATTTACCTTTCTGCACCAACCTGAAGTGCTATTGTTTATATTTGAAAACAAAGATCATAACACACTCTCTAGGAAGAAAAAAACATGATGTCATGATGTGAAATCCAGTTTGAAAATAACAACCTTTGAACAGTGAAGAATTGAGAGAGAGATTTTGCGGATCTGCACATACACATACCCAACTACATAGCTACCCACACAAAATCATATTGAAGATACTGATTCTTCCAAAGCCTAAAGTGTGTATTATTTTTAAGTCTACATTTTAAAGAAATTTTTTTAATTCTCTAAAAATGATGAAAATGGATGAGGATTATAATGATGTCATTCATTCATTCATTCATCAAACATTAATTAAGTGCATGGTAAATGCCAGGTTTTGGGGATACAAAATCAAATAGCACATGGTCCTTGGATTTGGAGGGGTTCATAATCCATTTGGGAACAGCAGTATGCAGAGCACGCTAAATAATTCTGGTTTGGAGATTTCTAAAGATTACTGAAAGAAAACAGAAGAGCAATGTCTTGGTCAAATCTGAGTATTAGGGAATTACTCAAAGAAAAATCACTGTTATGTTGGTTTTCCAAAAGGGTTAAGAGGAGAGAATTCCAGGTGGAAGGAACGCATGGAAAAGGTGAAACAGCATAATCTAGTTGAGGAGATGCAGGGTGCTAGGTGGCTGGAGTGACTGGAGAGATGAGTCTGAAAGAGAGGCTGCAATCTTTGCTTGCAAAGCTAAGAGGACATGACAACAGAGAGGCCGCCATAGATAGACAATCTCTTATTCTCGTGTTTCCGGAAATATTGGGTTTGAGGAAGCTTTCTCTGGGAGAGAAATAGTAGATAAATCATAAGATGACCATCCAGGAGACACCTCTCATTTATTCTGATTCTCCCATCATATAAAGCAGCACACTCTGTTAATTATCCAATCCACCAAAGACTGACTTTATTCCCCAATTTACTTAGGTTCTGCCTCTATGGCATACATAATCACCTCTGCACACAGAAGTGCAAAGGGTCTCTTTCCTGAAATCCCCTCATTAACACCAGGAGAAGGTTAATTGTAAGAAACTGAGTTAAGGTATTCGGATGTCTCAGGGAGCTGTAAATGACTTCATTATCACGTTTCTGCCCCTGCCACTTTTCTAAGATTGGATCCTGCAGGGAAGAGAATTTGTTGTCCCTTCTCTGGCTCATTGGAATTGCAAAGGAATGAAGGGAGTGAGAAGTAGAAAAGGAGAACATTCGAGGAAGAAGAGTTTAATATAATTAAGTGCCCTAAGAGATGAGGAGAGAAAGACGCCAGGCTAGGGACACCAGGAGGTATGGGCCCTGAATGAGCAGGCTCTAAAGGCATGGCGGTGTATATGATCCAAAGAACTAGGAAATGTGAATTTTGATTCTCATTTGAGAACTAGTTATCTTTTCCACCATGGGAAAAATCACATGAATCTCTGAACTTGTTTCTGTAGAGCTAGGATGTAGAATTAGAGAATGTAAAATCCCTTCATGTTCCCAAATCCTAGTGTCTGGATATCTCACAGTTCTGTTCAAAGCTGCTCCTAACATATATACTCTATTCTTTTTCCTTTTTTTAACCCCAGAAAGAAAAAAAGCTTCTTTCATGGTCTTCCTCATGAAAGGAATAGTAATATCTAAAAATTCAAATTCGTTTAATGAATAACTCAGTGATATATGTACATAAAATTGAATTTGCTTTTAAAAGGAGGGTTGCTGTGTAATAATGAATCTGCCTTTGTTCTGGGTTCCTGGTGGGGAGTTTTGAAAGTCCTTGGAGTTTCCTGAATTATAGGAGTATTTTTCTTATTCAGGGGGCTCCCTGGGACCACATCTGAGTTCATGCTAACGAGTGACTGTGTACAGCCCCCAGATAGTTTCAAAATGGGAGCTGGCTCTCTGCAAAGATCAACCACAGGAACAGAGATTTGGGGCATAGAGCCATGTGATGCCAGCCTGAACTTGAACTTCTGGAGAAGAGATAGGGGTTGCGGGCCGAGTTTAATTACGTGGTCAGTGATTCAATGAATAATGCCTACACAATGACTACATAGCACACACTCAGGACGATGAGGCACAAGACAGCTTCCCTGGTTGCTCATCACCCTGTTGAGCTTGGGAGAGTGTTGTCCGCGAGGACTCAGAAGCTTTAGTTTGGGAGCCTCCCAGCCCTCTTCCTCTGTGTCTCTGCTTTTAGCTGGTTCTGTCTTACGTATTTGTGCCTCAAAGTGTATTCATACATAAAATGCTTTTCTAAATGCTCTGAGTCAATCTAAGAACATCAAATCTCAGGCCACAGTGGGAACCCACTCAATTGACAACTCATCAAAAGGGCAGGAGGCCATAGCACCTGCGCTTTGTCGCAGTTTTCAGTGTTGCCCCATACAGGTCCTCCTCCAATATCAGTAGCTCCAAAACCCAAAATTCCAAGTTGAGTTTAACAGCCTTGATTGGCTGTATTTGTGATTCTAGAATTGGGTGATGCATCACTCTACAAAATACGATTCATGTTCTTATTGGCTGAACAGAAGAGTTTGTCTTTATAGGTAGAGAAGCATTGGGAAAAAAAAAAAGGTACAAAGAACAAAAGGTGGATTGGTTATTTCCAAGTTATTTTCCTTGTAAGGCACCAGGCAGGGGGACAGAACATTAAAAAATAATTACATATTCAAGTTACTTTTTTGTACGCATTAACGCAGAGAGAATGTTATCTTCTCTCACATTTGCACAGATGCCCTGGTATATCAAGAAAGCTGAGAGGAAGGGATGAATGAGGGAAAGGCGTCTTGAATGAATTTCATGTGAACTTTGACCTTTTTCGAAGGCAGCAAAGTTGCTTTTCTCTCCCATGACCCTGAGAGAAAAGCTAGAGCTCCGCGTTCCCAAACAACTTCTATCTTTGTCTTCTCTCTCTGTCTCTCTCTTCCTCTGTAACCTGTTTCACTCTTCTCTTCTGTCTCCTTGCTCTTCCTCTCTTTCTCCCTCTTTCCACTGCCACCTTCCTCCCTCTTTTCATACTGTCCCACCTGTCATTTCAAGGCTTCAATTCAAACTTCTCCCTACTGGACCTAGTGACTTTTTTGGAAACTTTCTCCATCCACTGTCAGAGATCCTAAACTATGAAGGTTCAGCTTTCTCAAACTTGATATGTCCCCTCACTTAAACACAAAGTTTTTTTGTTTTTTTTTTTTGGTTTTTTTTTTTTAGCATTCCCTCTATATTCTTCATTGGGGGAAAAAAAAAAGCATTATGATTCTTATCAACAGCACCCTAAGGAATCACATGAAAGGCAGCAGTGTGCATGGAGCTTATTGAATTGCAAACAGTTTTCTCAGAAATCAAGGCTCCCCCCTCCCCGTGCAAATCAGATGCTTACATAATGCCATTTCCTTGGCGGGTGACAAAGGAGTGATGGGATTAAGATGCCCCTTTGTGGCATAGCACAGCTTTTCTGTCTTCTCGCTTGAAGCAGAACATTTTGACATATTAACTGGATCAGCACAAAATGTATCTCAGGCTATTGAAGGCATCGATTTTTATGGATAGAATTTATACCAAATCTTTTCCCAAGGGATTTGGAGCAGCTGGAAGCTACTATAATGTTTCTGTATTCCCCCACCCTTCTGTTCTTTCCACACCCCTCCCAACACTTTCCATAATCCTTAGATATGCATATTTTAAAAATACAGTGCTGGTCACAGCATAAATTTTAAAAAAAATTCCTGTCTTTTTCACTGGATTTTAGAATTTAGTATCATGTCATATTATCAATTGTACACACATGTGCTACAGTATTTCCTTTTTACAGATGGCACACTGAATTAGGACCGGAGTTCCAGCAAGTCATATTGTATAAAGCCAGATTTGAGTTTGACATGCACTGTGCATCACCATACATTATTGAGAAAAAGGCTCCCTCTGTTTACATGTGTCTTCCCAGCAGCTGATTGCTGAATACAGCTGCTGACGCGGGGCATGGATTAGAGCCTGGAAAAGACTTCCTGCTATGCAAGGCAAAAGAAGCTAAGTGTGGTTCTTACAAGTTTATCCTGCCTTCTTTTCTTCTTTTGTCTTCTCTCTAGCAGCTCCTCCCATGTTTCCTTTCTTCTCTCTCCTACAATTCTTTCCCTTAATATTTTCTTCTTTGTATCATTTTCCCCTTTCCTATTCCTCTAGGGACTCCAAAATTGTTATATCTTAATCTTCAGGGTCTGGCTATGTAAATGCTTATTAAACTAACTGCAGATCCTGGATTTCTAATGGATAAATGCCTATTCATCTAAAATGATGCCACAATGCCGACATGTAGAAACTTTACCTTCGTCATTATCATCACCACCACATCTGTCATCCTGGACATAATCATCACCATTATCATATTTCTTGCTTGCTCTCCATACGGAGTATTATAATTATTACTTGATTTAATTCTGGAGTGACCTTGTTAGTCCCTTCATTTGTAAAATGAAGATCATAGTAGCACCTTCTCCATGAGCTTTTTCTAAGGACTAAAATGGAATGATATTCAGAATGTGTTCAGTCTGTTGTGTGAATAGTAAGTAGCCTATAAATGTTATTTATTGATGTAATGATTATTATTACTACTATTATTATTTATTCTACTTCATTAGTACGTGTGCATCGTACACAATCTTTACAGTCCTCGCTCAGAGTTGGTACATGTACATGTACATGTACATAATGCATCCCAATTTCTTTTACGTCCCATTCATTGGTTGAGGAAATAGGGCAGAGAGGGTGGTTCGTTTGCTAGAAGTCACTCAGCTAGTAAGTGGCAAAAACTAGAAATAAACTCCCTGCTATGTGTCAAATCTAAAATGCTCCCCCAAGTTACCTATGCTCAGAGACGGTGCTTTTGGAAGTCTATTAAACATGGGGGTGCTATGCAGAGTGGGGTATCAATCCACTGATGAGTTCATACCTGAGTGTGCAGGTAAGAGGTGGGGCCTGGATAGAGGTGGCTCACTACAGATTCTCCCTCTTTCTTTCTTACTCTTGCACTTGCTCTCGCTCTTGGTGCTCTTATTTCTGCTTCCAGATACCAGTGAGTGATCAGCTTTCTTCTGCTGTGCCGTCTGCCGTGATGATTGTGCTTTGGGGCCATTTTACCATGGACTGTAACCGGTGAAACCGGGAGCCACATATGCTTTTCTTCCTCTCGGTTGTGTGTGACAGGCCTTTGGACCCAGTGATGGAAAAGCCAACCCACATACTCCCGATTCTGGCTTTTGGGCCAAGCCTATAAAACACGCCTTTGCATTATGAGGGCTTCTACAGTTTTTGACAAGAGTAGCTGTTAGAATTCAAACGAGTAACTGTGACCAGGTTAGAGACAGAAACCCTCCTCTCATACAAAGGCAAAAAAGAGAGGAGGCTGTAAAGATTCTAAAAAAATAGTTTCCAAGATTCAATCATTACCATCGAAGTCTTCCTTATCACAGGTTGAGAGAGAGGGCAGCTACACTTACGTCAGAAATTTGTCTATAAAGATATTCTTTCTGCTAAAGTAATATTTTCCATAATTTTATAGCTCACAGTTAAACATTTTTAAGAGTGTACAAGCATCATTTCTATACTAGTGTCTAAACAGTGAAATCTATGTTAAAGAAGAGGCCAGCCTGCCTTTATCCTTTTCTTGCTTTCTTTCCTGTTTTGATCGTCCATAATATTGCCTAACAACTGTATGTGCATGTGTGTAATTCTGTGTGTGTCTGTGTGTGTGTGCTACTGGGGGTTAAAGCAGGGTCTGCACGCCGAGTCACACCCCCAGCCTTTTTGTATTTTTTGTCTTGAGACAGTGTCACACTTACACGCCAAGTTACCCAGACTGGGCACGACCTGACGATTCTGCTGTCTCAGCCTCCCCGGTGCTGGGATCACAGACACGTGCTATCACACCAGCTTTTGTTTAACATTCATTGGAGTTATTCATGAAATTGTATTTTGCCACAAAGTCAAAATATATAGAAGGTTATAAATTAATGTAACTATTTATATGTTTAAGTAGATATTTAGGTGGGGCAAAAGGAAATTGATACATTTTAAAATTTATAATAAAAAACTTTTATTTAGAAGGAAAATACTTTAAGAAAGATGAATAGAAATGACTTAAACCAATATCTATTTGGATTTATTAAAAACATTGGGAAGTGTCTGTCAGGAATGCTATACAATTAGCAAAGATCATATTTTATTGACTCAATTTATAAAGAGAAAGATTATGGCTACAGTTTTAGAAGTTCAGTCCATGATTAGGTGCTCCACTACCTTCATGCACATGGGGACACAACACATCATGGTAGGTCGGACTTGGCAGAGCAAAACCACCTACTTCATGACCAGAGAGGAATAGAGAAAAAGAAGAAGAGACTGAGGTACCTCTGACCCCTTTAAGGGCATGTCCCCCATAACCTGAAGACAGCCCACTAGGCTCCACTCTTCCACTGTCATCCACCTCCCAACACCATCACCCTGAGAATTAAGTCTGCACTACATAGCTTTGGGGGACATTTAGGATACAAACTATAGCAATATATATAAATGGATAACTATTCATTGGATTAGTTTGGAAGAATTAATATTGTTAAAATGCCTGTACTACCTAAAACAATCTACAGGTCAAATGCAATCTTTTTTGAAATACCACTGGCATTCTTCACAGAAATAGGGAAAAAATGATAAAATTCATCTGGGATCAGAAAAGACCTGAGTAACCAAGCAAAATTGAAAAATCAAACATTGATAGGTGCATCACAGTTTCTGATTTCAAATTACAAATAAAGATATAGCGACCAAAACAGTATGATAGTAGCATAAATATAGACAGAGAAACAAAATAAGATAAAGAATTCATAAATAAACCACACATATATGAATAATTGATCTTTTACTATGATGCCAAGAATGTGCAATGGGGAAAGGCTAGTCTCTTCACTAAATGTGGAGAAAACTGGATGTCCATATGCAAAATGAATGAAATTAAATTCTTACACCATACACAAAAATAAACCTAAAATGCATTAAAAATTTAAATTTAAGATATGAAGCTATAAACCCTCTAGAAGAAAATACAATGAAAATGATTATTAACGTTGCCTAAATAATTACATTTTTGGATATGACCCCAAAAGCATAGGTAACAAAAGTAAAAATAAACAAGTACACAATGAATCTAAAATTTGTCCACAACAAAGGAAATAATCAACAAAATGAAAAGACATTCTAGACCATTGGAGAAAATATTTACAAACCACGTGTATCCTTTTGGGTTGGACTATATCGGTTGATAATGATATAACCAGTAGGAATTCTCTCCTTACAACACAGTGACTGTGTCCAATCCTATTAAACTGAGTAGATTAAAGTGATAGACAATATTTCTTGGCAATAAATCCAAGATCACATTGCTGAAAAGCAGAATCTAACTGAAGATATCCTTACACTAATAAAAAAGTCATTTTACTCTATTTGGTCTCAATCCTCAGTGAGCATGCACACACACACACACACACACACACACACGTGCACGTGCACGTGCACATGCACAGTTAGAAACATGAGCAAACAAGACAATAAAATTCCTCCCAAAATTTCAAGTCTTGCAAAGCAGATCCAAGGGGTCAACGATGGAGAGGAACTCAAACACCAGTAGTTGATTTGCATGAAATGTCAAAAGAAAAACAAAGAAACTCAATGAGCTCAAAGATAATATAAGCAAACGGATAATGGAATTTCTATACAGACTGATCAATGAGCTTAAAGTGTCAAATATAAAATTAAAAAGCTATCTAAAACTATTCAAAACAAGAAGAATTTACCAAAGAATTAGTGTTCGTAAACGGTGCCAACCAGAAATCGATTTATGGAGATAAAGAATTCTACTGAATATATGAGCAGAGGAAGTGAACAATGTAAGGAGAGAATATTAGATGTCAGAGGTATGTCTGATGAAAAAGACCACATACTCAGAAACACCTTAAAAAACACATCAGAGCAAGGAACATTTATTAGTCTGCACAGAAGATTAACCTAACACTAATTGAAATTAGAGAAAAGTCAGAGGAGAGCATACATGGAATAAAAAAATTTCTTTACAGAAATCATAGCAGAAAACTTTCCAAGTACGTGAAAGGAATTTAATATAGAGGTAAATGAGACACATAGTACCCCAAATAGTCATAACCAGAGAAGAAATTCTCTATATCATTGTGAAAACCCCAGAAGTCCAACACAAGGAAAGAATCTTAAAAGCTTTCAGGAAAAAAAAGTAACAAATCACTTATAAAGGTAAACCCATTAGGATTATAGCGGACTTCTCAACACAAACCCTACAGATCTCCAAAACAAAAACCACAGCACTCTGAGGATGATGGGAGAGGCCATCGGAAAATGGAAAGACATCTCCATTCCTAGACGGGCAGAACGAGTATTGTCAAAATGGCCGCACCACCAAAACTGACAGATTTAATGAAGTCTCACAGCATTCCTCACAGAACTAGAGAAAATAACCAAATGTAAAAATTCACATGGAATGAGAAGTGACCAAGAACAGCAGAAACAATCCTGGGCAACAAGAGCAAAGCAGAAGGTGTCATAATCCCAGATTTGAAGTTATATTACAAAGCTACCATGATAAAAACAGTGTGATACTGGCACAAAAACTGACATGGATCAGTGGAACAGACTAGAGGAAGCAAAAACAACCCAGGGCACATTCTGTCACCTGAGATTTGATGAAGGGGCCAAAAATATACACTGTAGGAAAGACTGATTCTTAACACTTGTTTCTGGGAAAACTGCTTACACACATGCAGAAGAGTGAATCTAAACCAGTATCTATCACCACGTACCAAAAAACCAAGATGGAGCAAAGACCTAAATATAAAACAGAAACACCCATCTGCTGGAAGGCACAGTAAGTAAAACTCTTGAAGTCATAGGCATAGGCAAGAACTTTCTAAACAGAACCCCAACTGTACAAGAGATAATATCAGGAATTGACACCACCTCCCCAAATAAAAGACCCAGTCAGGAAATGGGCAACTGAAATAAATAAACACTTCTCAGGAGAAGCACAAAAGACCAAAACATACATAAAAATTGTTGAACATCACTGCCTGCTAGAAAATTAAAACAACATGGAGATTCTATCTTACTCAAGAAAGAGTGACTATCATCAATTAATCAGTAATAACAACTGCCGGCAAGGCTGCAGTGAAAAAGGACACTTTTACATTGTTGATAGAAA
The DNA here is from genome assembly GCA_004026905.1 of Hystrix cristata. Taxonomy (NCBI): domain Eukaryota; kingdom Metazoa; phylum Chordata; class Mammalia; order Rodentia; family Hystricidae; genus Hystrix; species Hystrix cristata. The sequence goes on along the minus strand of PVJO010005391.1, from coordinate 27,586 downwards.
TATAAATTATACGAGCACTGTGGAAATCCATATGGAGATGTCTCAAAAGACTAAGATTAAAAATTCCATTCAACCCAGCTCTTTCCCCTTGAGGTATCTTCTCAAAAGCATTAAGGATGTCATATTACATTGATACATTCATATTCATGTTTTAGCAGCAAAGCTCAAAGTAGCTAAATATTTGAAGTGGCCTATATGTCCATCAACAGATAAATGGATAAAGAAAATGTAGTATTTATACATAGTAGAATGCTACTCTATCACTAAGGATGAATTTGAATCATTTGTAGGAAAATGGATGCCCCTTGTCATAATTTTAAATAAGTCAGATATAAAATCTTACATATTGCATGGCTTCTTTTATATGAAAAACCCAAATCATAAAGAATTTTAAAAGCAAAATAAAAGACAATAGGAAACAAGGAGCTAGATCTTTTGCAAATAGAAAGAGAACCTAGAGATACAGGCAAAGAAAGGGAAAAGAAATAATAAGAATTAAGATTTCTCCCCCAAATGATGCGATCATTACATACAGCAAAATGTACTAAAAATGAGTACTGAGAATGTAGGTAGTTCCTAAGGCCCTGGGTTAAGTCTACAGTGTCATATTTTAAAGATGTGATGTTGGCTGCGAAGAAAAGCTGAAAGTGGGCTTGTCAGCAGGGATTGATGTCAGTAAACAACTTTACCTTTGTCCTGAACAAGACATTAGCAAAGCCTGTTCACATATAATCTCTATTTCAGGCAGACATGCTCAGTCCAGTGCTTTATCTATCAGTGTTTGTAATAGTAACTAACCTATATTGAGCACCTGCTATATTTTAGGCTCCTATTTTGTGCTTATATTATCCCACTTAATATAAAAAGGCTGTCATGGTTTAGATCTGGGGTGTCTACAAAGAGCTTCATGTGTTCAGACAAGGAGCTTTAAAAAGGTGGTTGGAACACGGGCCACCATGCTCCGTTGGTATATTTGTGCACTGGTGAGCTCTGTGGCTGATCGCAGTTGGAACACGGATGTGGAGGAAAGGGAAACCCTGTATTTTGTTGGTTGGAATGTAAAATGGTGTTGTCATCATGGAAAACATAGAACTTTCCAAAAAATTAAAACTAAGACTATATATTATCCAGTAATCCTATTTCTGGATAAATATCCAAAGAAGATGAAATAGGTGTTTTGAAGAGATCGCTGGACTGCCAAGTTTGTTGAAGCAGTTTTCACGATAGCCAAGACACAACTTGTCTTTCAGCATAAAGTGATACAAAATGTGGTATATACCAGCATGTATACAATGGAATATTATTCAACCTTTAGAAAGAAAGAGATCCTGCTGTTTGGAACAATGTGATCGAAAACAAGGGTATTATTCTAACTTGAATAAATCAGCAATATAAAGATAAATACTGCAGGCCCTCATTTTTATGTGAAATTTGAAAAAGCCCAACTCAGAACAGTGATTGCTAGGAGATGATGGTAGCAGAAATAGGGACATGTTAGCTCAAAAGCATACATTTAGATGATAAAATGGACACATTTTGGGGATCTAATATATAGTATTGTGACTCTAGTCAATGATATTGTATTGTGTGCTTCATAATTACAGAGGGAAAAGAAAATTATGACCAAAGCCATCAGAATGGCTGGAATAATAAATACCAGAAAATGAGGTTGAAAACAATAAGAATAAAACCAAATCTTAAAACTAGTTATTTAAGAAGTTCAACTGAAATAATAGAATTTTAGCCAGAGTGATGAAGAGAAAAGGAAAGTACATAAAAATTACCAAAACAAGGAATAAGAAAGAAGACATAACTACATCTCTAATGGATATTAAAAAGAGAATAGTAGTATATTATGGATCTAATGCCAATAAATTTTAAAATTTAACTGAATAAATTCATCCTAACAACAAATTGATAAAGCTTACTCATTGCAGAGATAATTTAAATAGCATGTCACCTAGTAAATTATTGGAATTTGTAGTTAAGTGTACGCATACTAACTCCACACAAAGAATCTAAACATTGTGTACTGTAAACATCTACTATTAAAAAATATTGCAAAGACTAAACTGCAGGCCCAGACAGCAGTGAGTGTACATTTTATGAAGCATTTAAAGAAGAATTGTGCCATATTACTTTTACATAAACCCATTCAGAAAATACAAGATGAGAGAACATTTTCCAACTCAGTTTATGGGCTTGACATACCAAAACCAAACCAAAACATGATGAGAAATCAAAAGATAAAATAGGCCAATAAAAACTAGTACAAGTAAAAAGAAACTTGGCATAATCCAATCCTCACATGAATGTCAATGTGAAATTCGTTAAGAAATTATTTGCAAATCAAAGTTAGAAATCTATTAAAAGAATAATGCAATGTGAAGAATGACATTTGTCAGTAGGCTATAAAGCTAATTTGTCATTTGAAAATCAATCATTTTAATTCACTTTCAAAACAGTGAAGTAGAAAATGTATTACCTCAATAGATGCACTGAAAAAAATTTTAAAAGGTGGTATCTATTTAAAGTAAAAAAAAAAATCTTAGCTATGTAAAAATAGAGGGAAATTTATTTAATGTGATTAAAGGAACCTACACAAATTTGTAACTGACAAAAGAACAGTACTTTCCCCACGATGTGAAAAATAAAACGATGTTTAACCTTACCACTTCCAAGTATATTGTAAAGGAAACCTTAGACAGCAGTATAATGCACAATAAATAAATAAAAGGCACATGTTAAAAAAAAAACAGAACTATCATTTTCAGAGAATTGTGAACATTTATCAGTGCAATTCCAAGGAGTCTACAAAATCCTTCATAAAAATTATAAAAAGTTTCAGAAAGTCAGGATACATGATTAACATAAAAATCAGTGATATTTCTATATACTAGTATCAAACATGTGCACATTGAAATGAATTTTAAAATCGCATAACTTGTAATAACATACAATATAAACATGAATCGCCTGAAGAGAATCTAATCTGTTTTTGCAATATTTTTATGCTGAAACATGGTAAGCACTGATAAGACAAATTTAAAATGATCTAAATAAATTGAGCTATATTGTGTTCTGCTGTATATTCTCAAGTTGTCAATTCTTTTCAGACTAATATACAGATTCAAAGAGTATCAATCACAACACAAAGGAGCTTAGTTTTAGATATTGGGAAATTAACTCTAAAGTTTATACGGAAAAGCAAAGGCTCTAGAAGAGCCCAATCAATTTTGAAGCAAAAGAACAAATTTGGAAACTCACAAATTCTGATTTCAAGACTTATAATAAAGCTTCAATAATCAAGATGTTGTGGTATGAGTGGTCGGGTGGAAATGATGATAGAACAAAACAGAAAGTCCAAAGTAATCTCCTGTATCTATGGTCACTTAATTTTTGATAAATGTAATGTGCCAAGGCAATTCTGGAGAGAAAAAAAAAATCTTTTCAACAAGTTATGCTAGGACAAAATAAAAACAAACAAAACCTCCTTGTTTTTCTTCTCACACATTTTATACAAATACTAAGTAAAAATGGATAATCAGGGGCCAGGGATTTAGCTCAGTGATTAGAGTGCTTGCCTTGAAAGCACAAGGGCCTGAGTTCGATCCCCGGCACCACCAAAAAAAAAAAAAAAAAAAAAATTAAAAAAAATGGATAATCATACCCGTAAGTGAGGAACTCATAAACTTTAAAAGAAAATATAGGAGAAAATGGTCTTGAAGCAGGGAAATATTCTTTTGCTTTATTAGTACAAGTCTGTAGTATATAATGTTTACATTCCTTGTATATGCTACACAAAAGCATAAACTATAAATTTAATAGTTGATCATTTGCCTTTCATTAGAAATAAAGCTTTTGGGTAGTAGATGTGTTCTCTCCTTCCTGCAATCCCAGTACTCAGGAAGCACGGCTGGAGATTAGCCTTGAGTTCAAGGCCAGTCTGGACTACACAGCGAGTTCAGGACAAACCTGGAATACACAGCAAGCCCCTATCTCAAAACCAAAAATAGGGCTTGGGGATCTAGCTCAGTGGCAGAGTGCTTGTCTAGCAAGCGCAAGGCCCTGAGTTCCATCCCCAGCACCAAAAAATAAAATAAAATAAAGCTTTAAAGCTCTCTTAAAACACAATAGTAAGATGTTATTAAAATGGGCAAAAATTTTGGAGTAACTTTTCAAGTATACATACACACAGATGTCAAATAAGTCTGTGAGAGGATGTATGACATCATTAATCATCAGCAAAATTCAAATTTAAATCTCAGGGACATATCACCGCACACCTGCTAGAATAGCTAAAATTGCAACAACATCAATTTCCTAGGAGCAAGCAACGCACGTACGAGTCCCATTGGGTTCTGTTCGGTAAACGGAAGGTGCTGAGAGACTTCCACAGAGAAAGTATACTCTTTCAACAAATTGTAGCTGTGCACTCACAGTTTGTGCATTCATAGTTTGTGTTTTTCTTTGCTACTAAAAGTGAAAAATGTATCCTACTTCAGAAAATACTTCGGCTGTGTGATCCAGTGTCAAATGCGTACTCAATATATGAACCAATCACTTTAAGGTATTTTCACTAGAACGTGAGAAATGTGTCTCTGTACAAACACCCGTGTATGAACGTTCATAACAGTTATATCCACAGTCACCAAAAATGAAACAATTCAAATTTGAACAAATGATTAACAGTTACACAAATCATGGTAGACTTAGAGAATATTATAAAAGAAGAAAAGGATTAAACTAATGACTCATCAACATGATGCAAGTAGCATTAAGGCAAGTTTAAAAAAAAAAACTGTTTCCATTCATATGACATTCTGAAAAGAAAATTATAGCAACAAAAATCCGATCAATGGTTTGTAGTGCTCATACTAGGTGGAACCTACCTCAGTACAAAGAGCCATGAGAAAAAATTTTAGAGTAATGGAAATATTTTATTACATAAATTAATTAGGTTCTTGCTCATACATAACATACATTGTCAAACTCAACAAACTCAATAACTAAAATAGATTTTTACTGTATATATATTGTGTCACAATTAAGAATGTTAAGTAAAAAATAAACAAGACAGAAAAATCAGCCTAAAAATACTTGTGTGTTTACGTATCAGTTGCAAATAGATGAAATGCCATGGGAAATAACTTGGCAATATGTATCAAAAACCTTAAATATAAACATGCATTTCATCCAAGCATCTCTATTTTGCTACCAAAGGAAAATAACAAGAAAAATTATACTCATAGAATTTTTATTGAGGAATTATTTACAACAGGGAAAACATAGAAATGACTTTAAGACCTAACAATATGTGGAAGATGGAATGAGATTTAGAGTCCTGAATAGATTTTGAATAAATATAAAAATATACAATAAAACAACAAAAGCCACAATATAATGCAAATTGAAAAGCATAACAACCTGTTTTGCTTAATGTTTTCTGGTAAATAAGACTGGCCAAGGTTAAATAAGTACCTTTATCTGTACTTTTTTATTTCCTACAGCTGTTGTAGTTGAAAGCCTAAGAGTAGGAATGAAACTGTCTAAATTTCTCTCTTTTTTTTTGGTTCTCCTTTTCCTACAACCTCTTCTCAACTTCCTCTCCACTTTTAAAACACTCACAAGCCAAAATCCTATAAATCTAGTTTTAAATCACTACAGTAAAATATTAATTTCAGTCATTTTTCTCCTGTTTTGAATTTAAGTAATGTATTAGTTACTTTTCTAGAGCCAATGGTTTGGAAGAGAGCAGATTTAATACAGGACACTTGCAAATTACAACACTGACAAGACAATTGCAGGAAGAGTGCAGAACATCTACCTATGCACTGGAGACCCGAAAGATCCAATGACGGGCTGGGAGCCCACGACGCTGTCCCATGTGCATCCGTGTCTGCACTAAAATGCTGAAGAAATCTCTACTGGAACCAGGATATAATGCTCACAGCGGAGATGAAGACCAGAGCTTACCTGAAGCGAACAGCAGCCATTCTCGACGACAGCAAGGCCCAAGCTCCTTCTGCGACCAGGAGAGCTGAGTTCCTTTCTGGAGAACTAGCCGCAGCAGAACTTCTCCTGGGAAACAGCCGGCGCCATCTTCTGCTCCCGTTCTCGTTATGTTGGCAGCAATCCTCAGGTGGATCCTCTCTGGCCGGAAGCATACAAACTCAGTCCAGCTGGGCGCTGCTGCTCAAGTTGACCGAACCAGTCCTCCACAAGTGACAAACATAAATAAGTTCACAGCTTTACAAAGGAAATATACTAATAAAAAGTATTAAACAAAATATACAAAAATATTGCATAATTTTAAAAGTTATTTTGTCATGAAGATAAAAAATCTAATTGTAGCATTGATTTAATGTGATACTAATTAGTTATTGATGATTTAAAATTATTAAAATTATTAAAGTAGTGGATATATACATGCAATTTACTTAACATCCCTTTGGCATTCTTTTGATATTAAATATTGTGAGGCATTTCAAAGGGAAAGTTGTGTTTTTGTAGCAAACTTTGTATTTGAAGAATTAAACCCTGAATTTATACAAAATATTTAGGATTATCAAAACTGCTTCTGAACCTGATTTCTGAGTAAATTTGAGTTACCTATCTATATTCTACTGTGGATATCCAAACATGGCATTCCTATATTTTGGTTTCAGTTATAAACAGAATCATTTTTGGTTGATTTTTGATGAATTTGATAAACTAAATTTTACTTTTCGTAAATCACAATGGTTTTGAAACTTACTAAAAATATAAAGAATACGAACTCTTAAATGTGCCTTATATTTGATGAGTTTTTTTTTTACTTGAGTATTAAGAGATTTATTTGATGTTACATATATTTGCTACTATATGATTTCTTTTTATTAAGTTTTTACATAGTAATTAATGTTGCAGAAGATGATTTGAAAAGATGTTTTCATGCGTTTCACAGTTTGGTCGCATAGGTAACTAGTGAGTAAGCTCTAAGAGTTTCACAGTAGAAATCACAACTCAAGGCATGAAGTAGATATTCTAAAGTGTTTGTTGAATTTAATAGAAATACAACATTTACCAATTTTTACCATAGCATCATGTTCAGCAAATACTGAATAGAGACTCACAGTTGTATTTCACTGTATTCCTCTGTGAAATATATTCAGTTTTCCAAGAAATGTTTGAGATTAAAAGAATGAAGTAGACTCATGCATATATGTGAGATTTTGACATCAGTTGGACACAATTTTGCCTCAGTTTAATATCGTCTAATGAACTATTATCTTAAAGAATAATTCCTTAAAATTATATTAAAAGCCTCCCTCATAATATCTCTGTCTATGAGATGAGACTAATCATGTTACCTACCTCACATGATTTTGGTGAAGATGCTGTAATAAAACTGTTACAATGCCGTGTCTGGCACATAGTGAGTGCTGTAGATTTTGTGGTGATTAATATGATCCCGTTATCTCTCTCCCTCATTTTTACCCCACCAACGTTTTGCAGAGTACTTTATAGCCTCTTCTTACCTTGCCATGCTGTTCCACCTACCTGGAATATCTAATATTTTCCACCTGGATAACTCACAACAGATTCTTCAAGATTCAGCTCAGAATTATATACTTTTGGAAAACCCTTTTCCAGACCTGAATCTTAGTTCACCTATATAGAAGGTGAACTTAGTTCCTTGCCATAGTAATTAACACAAGGCATTGTAAACAGTTTATTTTTCTGTCTCCCCTTCCCCGGAGAGTGAGTTCCTTAAAGTTATTTGTTGTACCATGTCCACTCTTTATTTTCAGTCCTTAAAGTTGAGGATTTGACTGATAATAGGTAGAGACATAAATGTGTAAGGCATGGATGGATTGAAGCAAGAGCATTCCCAATACTGATGGAAAATAAGATTGAGATGGCTGTAGAAAAGATGAATATCTAGCTTGTTTACATTTTGTGAATTAAAGCTCAAAAAACTAGTGACTTCGAATGCAGTTCCACATGAGACATTTTTAAAAAATACAATAAAAAGTTTAAAAATAAAGATTCTTGGGCCCTGTTCTAAATCTAATTCAATTTAGAACCTCTTGTAACAGATAATTAAAAAAAAATGATTCCTAGTTTTCTAAATTGGGAGATGACTCCTGTTTTAAAATGAGCTTTCTTTGTATGATTTCAAAAATTCTTTACATTCGCCCTTAGCAGTTGCACTAACTCCCTTTAGAAAGAGGTTTAGCATAATCTAGTATTTAGGATAATCTAGTATTTCAGATTTTTAACAGAGAGCACTCCATCAATGACTTGGCGGAACGATGTAAATTTATTCTGAAATATTTCCTACTTAAAAATTCTATTAGTTGAAAAGAATGCCTTCCTTTCTTTCCAACAATTACCATTTTATTTTTCCCACCTCGGCCCCTTAAAGTAAGTGTAAAAGATTTCCAAATTTAAAATATGCCCTTGCTATGAACCACTCCATAGTAAAAGGAATATAGTGAATTCAGGTGATTTCTTGCAGTGTCATTGCCTTCTTTACCCAGGAATAAAAGTGGCCTCTCATGCCTACTTTTCCTGGCTTGCCCATATGACACAGGCAATGGTGCCAACATTTAGCAACCTTAAATAAATGCCAGACACTAAGGTGCACATAGTAAACGTCTCTGTATTCAATAGCCATCTTGTAAATGTTTCTGCGCTCAGTATGCTTATTAAAAAGCCTGTTTTACCTTCTTGACAATGACGTGTTGAGACGTGGATAAATACTGAATATCTGTTATGTATGTTGGCAAATGATAAAACATTAAATACACCACTCTAAGTGAAATCTAATGAAAAGACCATTTCACATCAAGTTCTTTCCATCATTCACATACTCTAACTTTCATTCTGAAAAGATACGACCTCCGGGTGGGAAAAGAAAAACATCACAGTTGGACTACAGCAGTAAAAAGAATCTATAAAAAATAGAAGGAAATTGAAAGCATTCATCTTAAAATTTGAGCATAAATGGTACTTTTCCGCTTTAGTTTTAATTGAAGAATATACATCTCGAATGAATGATAAACAGACTTTAGTAGTAAATGATAATTCAGTGCTATGCAGAGCCATTTATATCGATGGTAAAGAAGATTATCCTCTCTGGAATTTTAAGAATGATAAATACTCTGATTTTTTAAAAAATGAATCAATACAGAAATACATTAAAGAGTGGAAGCCTCCTTTTGAACACTGCTACAATTAAATCTGCTAAATTATTTTCCAGAATGCGTGTGTAAGAACACACACATAGATATGCATGTGTGTGACAGGTTCCCCATGTAGACATTCTAATGGCGTCCATAAATTGGGTAGAGCCTTTCTGCCAGCATGTAATGGAGATATTCACTTGGCTGAAGGGAGAACAGAGGCGCTCCTAATTGCCTATCACATTACTTTCGGAGCTGAATGCATGTTACATTATTCAGGATTAAGGGACGCATTTCCAGAGCACCAAGCAAGATGAGTGCTTCGGAATCCTTTCATTGTCTCTAAACGTTGCTCATTGTTTGCCTTTTCGTGGCTGTGTCATTGCCCCCTGGAGTGACACCTTGGATGCATGATGCCGTTTGCAGGACAATTTTTACCACAAAAAAGGATTAATTTTTTTCTGCCATTTTCCATTTTCATCACCAATTTCCAACTGTCATGAAAGTGAGATCTGTTTTTACACGACATTCCACTCTTATTACCATCTTCAGCCCAAGAATGAAAGTCTGTAATGAGAGCAAAGCCGTAGCTGGCATCTGAGGGCTGCTTTAATTCCCTCTCATGACAAGGACAGTAATGAGGGACGACAGAGGCACAAAACGAGTCCCTTCCGCTCCCGGCCCTTGGATGGTAATGACGACGGAAGATGGCTCCGACTGTATTCATCCTCCTGACGCCTGTTGCGACGGGATCAGAAGCTGCAGCAACAGACCCGGGCTGGGTCACACTTCCCGGTCTCACTCCCAAAGTGTGTGTGTGCGCGCGCGTGTGTGCGCGCGCGCGGGCGTGTGCGTGTGTTTTAACTCCACACCACCGTTTCTCCCGGGATCCCATCGTGGCGAGGTTTCCAAAGGTTGCAGGATTTTCTTTACTGTCCACAACTGCAAGCATTTCAGAGATCAGGACAGGAAGTGCTTCAGCTACTACATGACATTTCTGGTTTATTGCAAAATCAGCTTACCAACGCCTCTAACAGGAGGGATGGGAAAGAGGAAGAGGGAAGTACGGAAATGAAGCCACACTGTCAAGAGTACCTCAATTTTCTGGCTCTCCTGAAGAATTATAGAATGCAAATTTAAGACGTGAAATACACAAGTGCAAAGAGTACAATATCTTCCTACACGTGCACGTTTTACCCTTCTTGCCTCTTTCCTCTTATACCCTCCTCTTCTTTGCCCCATTTTTTTCCCACCTGCCCTCTCCTCAAGAAATTAGTATATTTTCATATTTTGAAGAGCAATTTAGAGCAAGTTGACCCAATGCCCCCCGCCTTTCTCTTTTTTCTGTCCTGGCGATCAAACCTCAGACTTCCCACATGCTGGTCAAGTTGCTACCTTTGACCTACAACCCCTCCCTCAATCGTCTCATTTTATACATGAAAAAAGACTTAAGATGATGAAGCCACTTAGCCATAAGTACCTAGATGGTTCCAGAGTTTTTTCACAATTCTCCAGTCTTACCTTTCTAAGATAAAATTTGAAAATACCAAAACTGGAGGGAATGTATTATGCTCCATTTCTGTGTAGCCTTTCCATAGAGGGAAGGTGGTATTCTTTCAAGGAATTTATTTTGAAGTGACAAGGGACTTTGTCACCTCCTTGCTTTATGCCTTTGGACCAATCATCTTTCTGAGTTTCAGTTTCCTCTACTGCAAAGGAAGTTTGAAGACTAGACCTAGCATATTAAACACAGGCGCTAGGGAGGGTACAAACTAAATGCTGAAGGTCCAAGTCAGCTAGCTGGGTAGTGTGGGGCTGCACTACTCCAGGACACAGGCAATGGACCCTTTCCAATACTTCTTACAACCCACCCTCACCTTCTGGCAATAAGGCAGAAAGGTCCATTCTTCTTCTTGGCAGGTGCCTCACTTGAGTACTTTGCAAAACATTCAAACCTGGCCACTTTTTTGGGTGTCAAAGTGGCTCATGTGAAAGCACACACCCCCTGGCCCTGACACACTCCAGGAGCGAGGCCAAGTCCCTGCATCCCTTATTCGTGCCCTGCTATTGTGGCCTTCTTTAGAAAACCTCTTGCATTCAGGATTCTTCAGGCAAGAGACAGGTGCCATTCATTCTCTGTGTCCACAAGCCTGGGATACATGCCAAACTGGAGGTATGCGTTGTGCAGCAGCATGGGCAGATGTACACACACTTTTACCCCTGACAGGCATCTCCCAGGGACCTGGAGGTGCACTAGCGAAACATCGGCCTCCCACTCTGATACACATTCTAGTCTCTGAGTGGTTCTTGGAAGGCACTTTCCTTGAAGAAAGAGAAAATGGTCTGTAATAATCTCGTATATGCCTACTGAATTTCTCCATCAACTTTGCTTCCCAACAAATTGCTGAAGTTTTCCTGACATTGGCCTTTGGGAGTGATGACGGCTGGACCACATCTATCACCTGAGGATGATCCGGTGCTTCTCTTTGGGTAACTGTACTCTGCCTTCGTTATCTCAATGTTCAGACTTGAGATGAAATCCAAGCACCAGCCAAAAATTCTCATTGTCTTCTCCGCAGGTCTCATGTGCATGTTGTAATAAGTATGCTTTCTTCACACAGTAGGAAGTTATTTTGTATTTGTTTAAATGGTGATTGTGACCATTAGTTGTCATGTAGCAACTTAACTAAAGTTAGAAATTGCTAGCAGATTAGAAAAACACCATTCTGGGGATGTTTCTGGGATGTTTGCAGAGACGGTATTCATGTAAGCTAACAAACTGAGAGCAAAAGGCTCCATCTGGTTGTGAATATCACGGTCAGTAGGCTTGTAGCTTGGATGGAACAAAAAGGGAAGGAAGAAGATCTGCTCGGGTTCTGTAGAACTCCACGCTGCTTGAGTAGGGGAATCCTTTCCTGCTGTTGCCCCTAGTGAGCAGACCAACTCGTGGACTGTCTGCCTCTCATCCTGCAAGCCTGCCTAATAAATTCCCTTGTATACTTATTCTCTACCAGTGCTGTTCTTCCAGAGACGTCCAACCAGCCCAGCAATAGAACTCCTGAGTTACAAGATAGAGTACGGTCAAGGGAAAGGTTTTTGTTGTTGTTGTTGTTGTTGTTGTTGTTGTTTCATTTTGTTTTTATAATAGAAGAAATCAGTACTGTGGTTAATTCAAATATTTAAAAAGAGAATGTACAGTAGACCATGCTGCACTTTTCAAATAATCAGAATATCCAGGACTCCTAGAACTTTCAGAGCTTTATATTTTGCTGGAGAATTTCTGGTTTATCTATAATCTACCTTATAGATCCTCTACATTGATGATCCAGTGTCCTTCAATTCAATCAGAGTTGACCAGCGCTCTTATTCTTGGGTAATAACTCTTGAAAATACCTTTGGTGTTCTGAGGGTAAAGTGCACAATGAAGCATTCATGGTTCTGGTGTCAGGCGGGGGCTGCAGAGTATGTACAGCAGTGCCACTAGAAGTGAATATTTAGTAGTCTCCTCAGGCTAGCACTTTAAGACTTTTCTAAATGTTTGTAGATTCTGTAATGGATCATAGGGCTTTTTTGGTACTGATTTTCACAAAACCACTCTCTTTTTATACTTTGTTTACTTTCAGGCCAATGAAGAAAGCATTCTATGAATAACAATTATGTTGATGGAAAAAAAAGAAAGCTGGAGATTGGTAGATCTTCCTATTTCACTAATTAATATAACATCAACCTGTGCAACTTGTATTTAGAGACCTGATGTGTGCAAAGCGTTGTGTTATATAAATCCTGGACGGGTAGCTTCATTTCTTTAGGTTTTGTTTACTTGCTTGTAATACAGCTGGGACTTGGATTAGATTCTTGGTTTGCAACTTATTGTGTGCAATTCTTTTGTTTTGCTGAGATGCTCAACAACCTGAATGGGAAAGATGGATAGTGGAGAGGCTCTGCTTATATCGGTCTGTGAGTTAGGCTTTTAGACAAGACTGATTTTTGAAAAACAAAAACAAAAAACTTCGACTCCATCCAACATCACTGGATTAAAAATTCCTTCTGATTCTACTTACCTGTGATTCTACAGAACAGCTCATGATTTAATAACTTCAAAGCAGCAGCAGAGGTCGATTCCCATCCCCTTCTGTGGCATGTCAGGATGTTGGTGTCTTATCAGATGGAAACTCAGTTGATGTTGTCTGCTCAATTTTATTATTTGCTTAGAGCAGATAATTTATTAATTTATTTTTTGCTCTGAGCAAATAATAGTACAGAACTAGATGTCCCTTGGCATACTCATGCCAGACAAGAAGATATTTTATTTGAAATACATACCCTCAGAATTGGCATAAACTTGGCAAGAGGGCAAACATGTATTCTTCAAGCCAGCCACAATGGAATTGTATCACTGCTGTGTTCTCTTGGGTAGCTATTTCCAAACTTGCTGATCTCAGCCCTTTCAAAATGAGATGTTCTTGTGCAACTGATTTCAACAAGAAAAATGTTTGCTTAAGGATAATTTAATGATAACTTCCAATCATGCAAGTGAAGATGGAAATTATGTTAATTTAATAAGTTATGGATGTTTTCTAGAGTTGTTTGAACTATATAGATTTAATATTAAGAAAACAGTATCTGGATGAGCACAAACCATATTCATTTACAGATCTTTGGTTCTGTTTCTAAATCTACTTTGGAGTCAAGTAACATTTTCAAGGAAAAAAATACTTTCATGTTAGTTTTTAATGTTCATATTTTTTCTCATTTGTATCTAGGAGATTTGCTGAAGGGTATATGGGATTTTCACATATTTTGGATAAATTAATCTTACTTCTGGAGATTAAGGCATTTGTAAGATTAAAAGATAGTGAGAAAATTCCATTCTCAGTGACTTAGAGTGAAATCACATTTACCACTCTGTCTTCCTGCTTAAATTCAGTGCTCCCTCTACATGTGGATTGCTATAAGCCACGCTGAAAAAAAAAAAAAAATTGCACACACAGAAGCTTGCTTGCAATTACTCTGCCTGACACCGATGCAAAGTGTAATCAAAAGGTTTGGATTGTGCAGGTGCTAAAAGGAAATGTATCGCAAAATATGCGAGTCATAATTTCAGAAAACCTAGTTTGGTTATTAACCTGTTATGATCTTAATTATGACATTCCAGAGTTATAATTCCAGGGCTATTGCTAAAGAAAAGAGATTATAAAAGTAGGTTGTCAAAATCTTTAGCAGAGAGATGTTTTAACATCATTTAAAAATGAAATTTATCGTTTAATTATAAAGGCAATACAACCACAATCTAGAAAACATGTAAAATGGTGAAAAGAAAAATAATTGCCTATTATTTTACCACTCAGACCACCATTGCTATTATTTTAGTAGAGTTCCTTCCAGGCTTTTTTCATATACTTTTATTATTTTGTTTACAAGTCTAATGTGTGCACAGCACATTTTGTACCTTGCTTTTTTACTTTATGGTATATATTAATAGGGTTTTATATTTTCAAAATGAACCTGATTGGTATCTTAGGTAATTGCTTGGTGAGAGAAGGTGGTCAGCATGGCGGCCCGCCTGAGTCCTGGCCCAGAAGGTAATTTCACTTTGCTGTGAGGCTTGAAACAGTTAGGTCATTTTTATCCCCTGGAACCATTTCATGAGAAATGCTTTGCTCTATGCTGAATTCTAAATACAGGACAAAGTCTCCGTCAATTAAGCCTTGGAACGAGGCCAGACCTAAATCACTGGGGGTAGAATTTTTGCATCTCAGCTTCATGGGATGTCTGTATAAAGAGACTAGATGATACGGGATGCCATAATTACTGCCCATGGAAGCCAAAGGAGGGCATCTGAATAGGCAGAGATGAAAGCAGTTCTTATAAGGACACCTGAAGACATTTTGTGAAACCAAGAGCTGCAATAAAATCGAAATTACTTAGAAAACTAACTGCAATGCCTAACACATTCTACGAGTAATACAGCTTCGTTAAAAAAAAAAGTATAAATTATGCAAATTGAGGGCCCTGCAATTCAGTTTTCTAAAATAGAAAATAATGACTATGCAAACCTAAAAATCAACGTTATGTGCATGCTTATGAGTACATTTTAGTATGCAGTACGCGTGGGCACTCTACCTAAGTGAAGCTGAAATATAAAATATACTTAAGCAATTAAAAAAGGGGGTCAAAATCCATGGAAAAGTTCACAAGGGCTGAATCTCTCCCCAAGTTCCCACAGCTTCATTCAGCACTCAGAAAGCACAACAGATTAAACATTAAAGAGCTTTAAATATTCTACTACTTGAAATGTCAACATCACACCAAGATTCAAGGCAGTGGGGGAAAGGCGCCAGTTTTGGGGACAGCCAATTAAGAAGTCACATCACAATCTTAAAATCCAGCTCTTTGACCCTGTACTTGGGCTTCTTGAACTTTTTGTTACTCCGCCTCCAGTTGTCTTTGCAGAAAGGGTTTGCTCTCTTTTGGTTTTCAGTAGTTTGATTGTCCTAGTTCCCAAGTGTGGTTTTCTTTCCATTTATACGATGTGGGATCTGTGTATCTTCTCAGATTTATGGCTTGGTAACTTCACCATGTCTGGAAAATTCTCAGCCAATATTTTTTGAACAATCTTCTCTTCAAGTAAACATCTGTTAGACATTTTCCCTGCGTTTGTATTATCTCCTGGGTTCTTTTCTGAACATTTCTTCTCCCTGTTCATTGATGTAGATACTTTCTACTACTCTACCTTCTGACTTACTATTTTGTTTTGTTTTTGCTCTATCTACTCTGCTAATAAACTACTCTTAGTGATTTCTTAATCCTGTCATTGCTCATTTTCCATTTGACTCTAATGTTTTTATTTGTTTGAGTGTTTGTTTTGGTCCTACAGAGACACACAAGTTTTGGGGGGTATTGTTTACTTGTTTGTTTTTTTATAGATCCCAAATGTCTGTTGAAATTTACCATTCTGTCTTCTATTTTCTTGACTTAATAATAACTGTGGGTATTTAAAGTCCCTGGTAATTCCAATATTTGATTCACCCGGGTATGTTTCAATTGTCTATATTTCTTCTGATTTTGTTCAATTGACCATGCTTTTATCATGCCTTTAATTTTTAATTTGATACTATAAATGATGAATTGTTTAAAAAGGGCATCACCTCTGTCTGATGCTATTTTCTTCCAAAGAAAATGAAGTTTTCTGGTGGAACTCAAGTAGAACATCAGTAGAGAGTCTTAACTGGTTTATTAGTTGATTTGATTTTTTTTTCTTAATTTGTAATATTTCCACTTACTTTTCTCCCTAATTGTTTTGGAATAACCCTTCAACAAATTCAGTGCAAAGCCACAACATTTATCAAGTTCTGGTTTGATGGAAGCTGAGCTCCTGTGGTTTTCCTTAGCCATCAATAGATACTGAGATGTACTTAATTGCCTTCCTCCAAACTGCTTCTTTCTGTTTTTCTTCCACACATAATTAGGATTCATCAATGTTGACACTCAGTAAGAGATTGTAAGACTCTCTTGAAACTTCCCCATTTTAGGATATTGCCACTCGATTTCTGCCTTCTCTTTCAGTCTCAAACTTTTTCAATACACTGGTTTTCTGTTTAAGCTCCGTTGCCTCAAATGCAAAAATGTAAAGTACTCTCAGGGGAAAGCCAGATGATTCTGGAACTCACCTAGTGTCCTGCCTGCCTCTTAATAGTTGCAGTACATCTTGTTCCTGTCTACTTGTTTTTATTCCACAATCTTCAAAAAATTTCATCTTATATTTTGTTCAGTTTCAATAACTGTAACGACAGAAGAGTTCACACAATATCATCAACTCCATCATCTAATTGGAATCAGAACTCTAATTGTAAAAAAAAAAAAAGAAATAAAGGAAATAATTACAGTTGTGTCAAAGATTTAGATAATGGCTAATCTATACCAACCACTTTCTATCAGTGAGAATTGGAGATACTCGTACATCAGTGATACAGGTTGCCTGAATCAATGATGATACACCTGATGCAAATCAGAATTGCTGCCGGCACTAAAGAGTCAACTGAGATGGTGAGTTTTCAGTGTGACCAAGCATAGTGTATGTATATTTTTGTCCAGTCACATTTATTTAGAATATTCATGCGTAAATAGATTGAGTTGAATTGATCCTGCCCTACCTGTTCCCCAAAGTCCCACACAGTGCCTCTTTCTGTCTAACCTGAGGGGAACAGAACATATTCCAGAATGCTGGATGCTTCACAGAATCTGAGACCACCACAGTAGTAAGAATGGGGGCTAAACTACCCAAAATAACTTCCGACATCATGTCAGAGAAGCTCCTGTGTAGACACCACTGCTGAGATGTCTTGGCAGAGATATGGCTGCTGGTGCCTCGCATGCCACTGACACCTGACCCGGACCTTACTGCTAGGAACATTGTCACCGCTGCTCGGCAAAACCGGAAACGGCTTTGATTCCGGAAACGGCTTTGATTCCGGAAATGGCTTTGATTCCGGAAATGGCTTTGATTCCGGAAATGGCTTTGATTCCTCCCAGAATCTCCGGAGAGACTCTCCAATTGTTCCTTCATGAGGATGACTCAGTTTCAAAACGGATGAGTCTTTCTAAAAACAACTATCAGCAGGTAACTCATGCAGCGAGCGAACCAGCATCGTTTCCATGGTTATCAAAAATCTCCAATACAATTTGGGATCGCGCGTGTCAATGATTTCGCATTTGCTCCGATGAGCTACCTGAGGCCGGCGCCGTGAGGGTGTGTGCACGCAGCGCTTGTCTCCACCGAGGGGCTTGTTTGATGCCCTCCTTCCCGCAGATGCGGCTGTCTGTACGTCGTTCTGCGTCGAGCCTGAGCCTCCCTGCTCCGGAAGCTTTCAGCCAAGCTGGTTCTGCACAGTGAGTCGGCAGAGTCTCTGCTCAGTTGTGGTGCAGGCTTTTGAATTTGGTGAATGTCTGACCTATTCTGAAATATGCTGCCCTAGACATTATGTCTTGGAAACCTTCCACGTCCCTCTCTGACAATTACCAAGTTTAGCAGCCTTTTCACGTGTGTTGGATATTTTGTTTGTTAACTACTATGCAAGTCAAGACTGTGAAAGCACTTGGACTATGAAAGATAAACATTTTGCCACATTTATTTTAATTAATGGATGAGACAGTCCTCATAGTTTCCTTAGATATTCTATTCTTATTTCCGTCTCTGATTCGCTTAAAGTTGTCATGTTAAGCTTCCTTGGAGGGAATGAAGGTGCCATCTTTGTTAGTTTTAAAACCACTGGACAGTTAGTATGTATCGAGTTGAATTAGTAGATACACAATAACAGTGCTAATCGGTTGTCTGGAGGGTACTCTGGAGGAACACATACAGACTTCTAATCAAAAATACATGTGATTGATTACTGAATACTTCACTTTCCTAACTCGTATCCATCCTTAAGATTATGGGACTCTAAGTCGAATAGAAAGTTTCTGTTGTATTTTGGAATATGTCTTCCCTCTAACTGCATAACAATAAATTGTGCTAAAACCAATATGGGATACACTGGAAACTCTATACTCTTTCTCTCGTTTTGCAAAATCGAACGGGAGCCAGAAAAAAAAAATTCCATTGTTTTCAAATAAATCAGGAGTGATTAGTAAGATAAAACTTGCACAGAATTTACATGAAATCATAATTATGGAATTGTGGAATCGTGGCTATGGGATAAATATCCTGTGTTAATAACTTGTCCATTAAAAAGGATGGCTGATAGAAAACTGTGGGAAAATTATGGCTGAGCCGTTAAACTCAGAAACAAATACAATCCAAGACCATAAGAGGCCACACTGAAGAAAAAAACTCAAATTTTTACTTCTACTTGGTGGCCCTGCTTTTGCCGTCACGTATTATTGTTAAACTTCTGTCTTTCTCTTGGATCTGGGGAAATATTTTATTGCAACTTTAGTTCACATGTCCCTGATTACTAAAGAAATCGAGCTTATTTGGCTGTATTTGGCCAGTCCATTTGGCTGGCTTATTCGGCTATATTCTTTCTTGAAGTGTTTATTCAAGACTTGAATGTTTTCTGTTTCTAAAAAATGTTTCCTTCTTATTGATGTGTCTGAAATCTTTGCATATTCTGGATACAAGATACGTGAAAGTTACAGAACGGCCACCCACGTGGAGGGTGGATCGTCTCCTCCAGTCCTCCGGAAACACCTTGCGAGATACACTCAAAAATGCGGTAATGTTTCGCTAATTTCCTAGATAGTCCTTAATAAAGTCAAGTTGACGCTAAAATTAACCATCACATCTTTACAATACTGACTTTCCAAACCATAAATGTGGTAGTTCTCTCCATTTATTTATATGCTGTTTAATTTTTCTCAGTAATATTTTGTGGATTTCAGTGAATAAGACTTTTGGCTCTTTTAAAGTTATAGTTGGTGATTTGATAGTCTTGAATGCTTTTTTAAATAGTATCTTTAATTAAATACATTGAATTACAAAATACCTATGAAAAAGGAAAAATTCAGAAGTGTGCAACTTTATGAATATTTATTTACAAATCTATCACATTCCTATAACATGCGAAGTGATCAGAAATCAGAACATAACAATACCCCAGCAGCCTCTACCAATCCTTATTCCAGGTACTATCCTGTCTTGCAAAACAAAACTTAATCTCCTCTATTTAAAGTTTTCTTGTGGACTCACACAGTGTGCATCCTTTATGTTTGCCTTCTTTCTCCAAGATTTACTTGTGAGATTTGTTCACTATATTGTTTGTGATTATAGTTTGTTCAATCTCCTTGAAGAATACTGTTCTCTTAGATGAATATGCCATAACTTGTTTATCCAAATAACAAACCAGGATATTTGAATTATCATTCACTTCTAGCCACTGTGAATAATATTGCTTTGGACATTTGTTTTTTCTAGGTTTTTTAAAAATAGTTTCTGGCAGTTGGGAATATTGCTGTGAATTGTAACTTTGCTTCTGTATGTTGGCTCCTTCCTTCTTTCTTTTCTTCCTTCCTTCCTCACTCTTTCTTTCTCTCTCTCTTTCTCTCTTTCTTTCTTTCTTTCTTTCTTTCTTTCTTTCTTTCTTTCTCTTCCACATGTGTGACTCTAGAAACCAAAAATCTCTTTAATCTGATTTCAGAGATTGAGATGCCTCGATGCCAGAGTTTCATGACTACTCACCCTTTGCACTGGACATGGTGCCTTCCTGCTCATCCTTTGCGTACTGTATGTTGTTCACCATTCACACACTGCTGTATCTGGTGGCACAGTTTTCATCCGTATCCTTACAAGGACACTCAGGAGCATGGCACCATCCAGCTTGTATAAGCAGCTCTCCAGAATCAGCAAGTATCCCATGCGATGAGCATGCCCAGCTCCAACCTCTCACCTGTGCGTATCTCTGTCTGTCTTCTGACCTCAAACTGGATTTTCAATGTGTTTAGCTTTTTAACCCTTTATGCATTTTATTTGGTTTATCTTTATAGGTTTCCTAGACTTTCTTCAATGAGAAGATTGCTGTGAATCATTTAGTACGTAATTATTGGAAACAGAGTCTCCCAAAGCAACTTTTTAAGGTATTTTTACTAACAGAACAAGATTTCTCCTGAAAATAGTTCTGCCGTTGCATGTTCAGGCACTAACAAGTATTTCTAACTTATTAATTATAAAATTCCAGAACAAGGGACTCTAGTTTCTACTTGTACCTTCTACCAGGCACTTTCTTAAGCCTACAGACCGAGACATGAGTTTTTATGTGAAGTTTAAGGTGTACTCTGCAGAGAAAATGTACAAGAGTTGACTCTGCATGCAGAAAGTGCTAGGCTCTCGAATAGAAGGTAGCAGAAATTAGGTGCTAGAAATGTTTGCGGTGATGCCTGGACCACACATTTCACAAGAAGGTGGTGAGATTGCAGAAAACGATCATGAACTTGCGCCCGTTCCATCCTAGATGAGACAGGGAAGAGATTGCTTTGTTGGACACCGGGATGCTTTGTGAAGAGGACGGGCAGGAGTAGAGGACTGTTAGAATATTAATCAGAATTATGTTTGTATTTTAATCCTAGGTGATGGCTTTTTTCTTCAGTTAGGAAACTTATGTTTAAATACAGCAATAAATAAAATAGTCTTCCCAGGGGACCTGGGAGGTCGCCTAGGAGAGGTTCTTAGAGGATGAGAGGGGCAGAAATAAGAGTAACAAAGAGTACTCTGTGGAAGTCTAGAAGTAACTGGTGTGGTTGAAAGGATTTTCTTGAGATTTCAGCGATACCTTTTGATTATTATCATTTTTTTGTCATAAATAGGATGACTGTTAGCTGAGCCAGTGGGTTGGGACTGACATGTTAACTATAATGTAAGTGGATACATGCTGTATCACTTACAGTTCAGTAGAGGAACAGATTTAATAATATATATTTAGTAATTATGTATGTGATTTACAAGGTAGGCTGACAATGGCCATCGGCAGAGCACAGTGTCAGGTGTAGAAAGATGGCAAAGGGCTGTCTGTATGCTGTAAAGTTGGAGAATATAGTCAAATTCGAAGATCTGGAGCTCGTTGCAGAGTCCTGTGTGAGTCCCTGTCAGAAAGCTGAAGAGTCTGTGCTGGAAGCTCGGAGATTGCCGTTCAAAGGTGATGGCAAAGATTGGAGCTCTTCTGAAGAAGCAGAAGCAAGGCCGCCTTCTCTTTCCCTTGTTAGTCCATCCAAGCTACAAGCCTGTTGGTTGGTGCTACCTGCACCCAGGTTAAGTCTTCCTTCTTCAGTAAATCCATCATCCCCACACACCCAGAACTGTGCTCACCCAATCTGCTAGGTGTTTCTCATTTAACACCACAAGTAACTATCACAAGTGAGAATCATCAAAGAGAGCGGAGAATCCTGTCTGATTCTGCTTATTATGGGACTGCCTGTCATGCATCATGCCCAGCATAACAGGCACAAAGAAGGAAAGGAAGAAAGAGGGAGGGAAGAAATCTGGCATGTTTGTTCAGGAGGTTCATAAATTTTAAAGCATCTGACCTAGCATTTGTCGATGGAAAGGAAAAAAAAAAAAAAAAGAAAAAGAGAACCGATGAATTACAGATCTTTATTCTTCACAAAGCACTTAGTCTAATCAAGTGCTTTTGCTTATTACTTATAAAAGAATCTTTTTTTTTTCCCCATAAAGCACCTGTACTATCACTTTAGGGACATTTTATGGTACTTTTCTTGTTAAAGAAATAAATTTTCAATTTATATAGCAATACAATTCAGAACAGAATTCTTTTCCATATTTTGAGACAAAGAACTCCAGAATACTTAACGAGTGCTTCATACCAATATTTGAGCTAATTTAAAGGCCTAGTAATCTCCCCCTTGATCATTTCCTTCCAAAATCTCCCCATCCTGCCCTCCACAAACACATATCTTCTCTTGTACATCCTACTATTATTTTCTCTGGAAATTATATGGCTTTCTATTGGAATGAGGATGTAAAACAAGCGTCTAACATTCCTGGAGCGTATTAAACTCTCCCATCTGCATGTCTGGTATGTAAGATGCTTGTCTTTGCTCTTTAATCAGAAATACAGATATATGCGCTTTGGGCACTTGTGAAAGCTTCTCCACAAATTACCCACAAAATAACCATGTCTTGTCAAAGCATTACTTTTACATGGGATGATTCAAAGAGACACGCTAGCCACTGACTCTTAACATTTTCTCCATGCTCTGACTTATGTTCAGAAATACACTCTAACCAGAAAACAAATAATGCCATTCATCTTCCTGAAGTTAAAATCGGTGCTTGGTGTAGAGCTTTAAAGATGTATAATAAAAGAATTCATCCTTACATTTAACAAAATTTTTGAAGAAAGAATGACGTTTTTATTTATTGGCAATTATTGTGTGAAATAGTTTATATAATGACCTATGAGATAAATTCATCTGAACAATGGAAAGCAAAAAAGTAAAAACAAAATAATAACTTTTATCTGGTCTTATTGTGCTTTATTTATTGAACAACTAGATTTATACAATGTAATTTCCTATTTCTATTTGTTCGACAGGCAGGGCAAAGAACAATTTGGTATTAAATTTCCATTTACTATAATTTAACACAGAGGAAGTCAACAATAAAAATAAGAAATATTCTAGGCTAGGTGCTTCAGAAGAATCACAGGTAACTGTTTCACTTCAGACTTGATTTTTAAAGTTTTTATTGTTCTTAATACACGTTTGCAGTACATAATGATTAAATTCATCCTGAGGAATTGAACACATCTTAATTGTTTCTTTTTTCATCCCCTTTCCTTTGCTTTAATTCATACATAAGACAAAGTTGTAGATCAGGATTCTTCCTATAGCCAGAAGAGCAGCAGAGGCGAATAAACACAGTCAGGGAGGACAAGTCTACTGATAAGTCCTAAAAACAGAATGCATGAAAAACCTCCCGATCTGGGCCTCTAAAGAAAGTATAAAGCAGATTAGCATTTGGCTTGCTTTTCATTCTCATTTGGGGAGGAAGAAAAAGTATTTCAGGAAAAAGGAAAGTAAATGAAGTATATAGGAGTTACCAAATGTCCTGGTTTGATTGGAGTTGAAGATGTTTGTTACGGGGAATTGTGAAATAAGCATAAAATATAGGAGGTTTTTCTCTATAGGGTTCCTCTTCCCAGCTCTGTATCCTACAGTCTTTATCTAATACTATGACACACATGATGAAAAATTCACTTATTGAATCAAGCCAGTATTTTTTAAATTTTTCTGAAAATATTTATTTTGTATGTGTATAATTTTAAATTTTTTAATAATTGTGTTCCCTATAATTTTAAAACACATAAAGTTTATCAGTCTTATTTTGGTAGTAGCAAGAAATAAACAACACTAGGTATAAATGTTGGTAAAGAAAAAATCTATAACATTCATTTAAAGTGTATCATTCTAAGCATCTCTGTGATATAGAAAAGAAAGTGAATACAAAATCAATTTTTTAGAGTATTGGCAAGGCAATATGCAAAGCATTTTTCCATATTTTATTTAATCAATATGGAAATCTGACTAATAGGCATGTCTATCTCAGCTTTATAGGGGATATTCTGAAGCTCAAAAAAATTAAATCGCTTTCCCCGAAAACCATGTCCTGTAATTATTCAAATTCATATTGGAAGCAAGAACTTTGACTTTAAAACTCATTTTCTTGTCATGACACTGCTCTATAATCAATGTAACTAAATGATCAACTCGCCCCCATTTTAAAATTGCAGCTGATCGTTCTGACTTAAACTTGTACTTTAATATAAATACCACTTTTCAGTAATACATATGTAAATAAACGAATAAAACAAAATAAATAGGCGGAGAGGAAAATCCAGACCTTGACACCAAATTTTGCTTTTATTTGTATGAGTGTTTACTAGAGATACAATTTTTCAGCAGATTTAACTGGTGCAGAATGGAATCCTGGATGATTGTTGTATTTTTTTGTTTCATTCTTTGAAAAATTTTGAGACAATTTGGGAACAGAAGCTGCTTTGCTAAGTAGTTAGTTTGTTTTGCAACCGTTCTTTGACAATGTTGACTGACTATAGTCGTCCTGAAAGTAGTCAGACAGCCTGTTGTTCTTGACTAAGATATTCCAGCACTCAAAACATTCCAGACCTTAGAGAAACAGACTCCTAAGTCCCTGGGACTCTAAAGCTCTTTGGACTTCAGAGGAAGAAGGTTGGTTCTTCTTCTGCACCTTCACTGTGTTCACCAAAGGAAAGTAACCTCATTGAAACTAGTTCCTACCCAAAGCTCCTACCCATAAATTAATCTCTCTCTTTCTCTTCTTTCTCTCTCTCTTTTATACATATATGTGTGTGTGTGTGTATATATATATATATATATATATATATATATATATATATATAAAAATACTCAGTTTCCTCTTCTGTGTCTTTATTGTTTATACACGTCTCAATGTAGAATGAAGCAAAATGCATGCTATAAAAAGTGGTAGGCTGAAAGGACCCTGATCTCCTTCATCGCCATACAGATAAAACATTTCAGTAACTACCAGTTCCATGGAACAAAGCTAACTCCCTCCCACATAATTTGACATTCTTCACATTCCTTCTCTATCTGGACCTTCCCATGGTCTCCCCATTATGATTTTTCATGTGCCCAGCACAAGACCTACATTTAAAGATTTCACATTTTCTCCAAACATCCTTGTATCCTCCGGGGATGCAATGATAAACAAGACAGGCTTGGCCTTGCTCCCATGTGCTTACATTTCAGCTTCCAGTCATATTAAAAAGAAAAAAAAATTCCTTCTAGGTGTTACCAGACTGTGAGGTTAGTGGCGATTTAAATATGAAAAAATACTATAATGACTGCCAAACTAGTGCAATAATAATCATATCACCAATCCTTGCTAACTAGCAGAATATTGAGCCCACTTCATCATCTTTTCTACTTCTGAGGAGTTTCCAAAAGTCCTCATTGGAATCAAATTGTCTTTGCTCTCACATAGTCTTGGGGCACTTTACTGGCTTCCCAAAAGCTGTATATCACTCAGATGCCATGCAGCACTGCATTACTTCCCGATTCTCTGCGAACCATATAAAGATTGTCCCAGTTTTTCTGTCTGTCACCCTTTTCCACCTAGGCATAAAAATATGTGGCTTGTGAATACTTGTCTCAGAGACTCCCTGGTAAATTCCAGTTTCTTCTTCTCCTGCTTATAGCTCTTGTCCCCATAGAGTCGAAGTGATGGTCTTTGTAGGAAATCCAGTGGATAACTTCACAAGAAACAAGTGGTTCTGATTCAGTCTGAACAACAGTAAAAAGGCACTTTCCTTAAAGTCCTGTGTCTTCGTTTATGAGTAGTATGTTCATTCTTTAATGTATTCATGCATTGGAAAAACTATTTCATTTCCCTAAAATAATTTGTGAATACCTGTTGGAGAATAAAAACCAAAAAGACTTGTTTGTATTAAGAAGACTTCGCAGAAAATGTATGGAGTCATTTGAATATAGAAAACTCATAAAAAGTAAAATGGCAACTTACTGGATTTCTTAAAGCCATGGGTCAGTCTTGGTGATGCATCTCTGAGACAGATTTCAGGGTCCTCTTCCCAGCCCTGCATCCTCCAGTGTTTACCTAATATTATACATTCTTGCTTTGGCTTCTTCAACCTCCTTAGATTCAATTCCTCAAGTTATGTGGTGTAAAATAAGTGCAGTAAATTCAACTTAATGGCAAAAGAAGTTCTAACTGTAGCAGGAAGCAGAGAGACGGCCTTAGCTGACATCCTTAGTTTAACTCTTTACCTGCACAGTTTTTCATTTTTTTCTCCTTTTAGAATATTTAGAAGACAGAACTAGGTTTTGATCACCACCATAAATCTTAGAATTCCTTGCACATAGTAGAGACTTGAAAAATGATTGCTGAATTAATTCCTTTTGGTCATAGTATACCTACTTAATCCAATTTATCCAAATTAAATATTACCACATGTATTTCATATCTAACCTAAAATCACTGAGGCAGGAACATTAACTCATAAGCAATTCCCCAATACAGAGATAATCTTTGTTGTTTTATAATGAAATAGAATTCCCCAGTCTTTATTCAGATGTTTGATGTTGTATAGGAACTGTTTTCAAAGTCATTGCTGAAAGAACTTGGATTGTGTTATGGGGCCATTTGATAGAAAAACAACCATGTTGGTGTAACTCAGATGATGTTGGATGAGGAACGATGAAGCTATCAGTTCCTGGAGTTATTTCTGAGACAAATATATAACAGTGACTATATATGTGTGTGTGTGTGTGTGTGTGTGTATGTGTGTGTGTGTGTATATATATATATATATATAAAGAGAGAGAGAGAGAGAGAGAGAGAGAGAGAGCACACTGAGGGGATTCATTTTTGGTGGGAACTTTCCAAAGCAAAATATATTTAAAACAACATTCTCATCAGAAATAAATATACCAATGTAGCCAGCAAAGGAAATTGAGATTCAAAATTCTTTGAGAAATGAAGAGTTTAAGAACCACAATCTTTACAAAATTTTGTACAATGCATTAGAAAGAAACAAAGTTTCCAGCAGAAACTAAAACATGTAAATTTTGCATAGAAATAGTACTTTGACATTTAGCAGAAACAAAAATTAGGCTTAGAAAGAGATACTCTGAATTAAAATGTAGCCATCCTGGGAAGTGTGTAAGATGGATAAAGTAAACAATGATTCATAGGAAAATTTTCCCAATGGAAATAAAATTATCTGGTCATGTATTTAGCCACTCCCCATCTTTACTGAAGAGAGAATGGAGAACAATTTGAAAAAAAGCATAGCACGTATTTGAGGGTAGTCCATACTGAAAACTACATTTATTCCTTATTATAGTTTATGGGTGCAGTTTTATTAGTGAATGCTTTTGATGAGTGC